>BJBW01011819.1:17484-52271 GCA_004320125.1 Scolopax mira
ATGGTTTAGTGATGGTGATCCTCATTTTTTGTTGTGTGGATGTCTATTTTTGTCAGTTAGGTTGACGGCTGGACAAGATGATCTTTAAGGTCCCTTCCAACCTAGTAGATTCTGTGATTCTGTGAGATAAGTGCAAGAAGAAATCTGTTCCTCTTTAGTTCCCATCTTTGAAATAAAATGGACTTCAACTATAATGTCATGGTCAGCCTGATTTGTGACGAAATACAGTTAGGTGTTTAGATACACAAAATTCAAATGAACTTTGCTCCTAAAGATACAGAGATGTTCTCCAACTGATTCAATATTTCTATCTAGGTACATAGTGCAATCTGAATTAAAAGGTACATCTTGCAGTTCTTTTAAATAATAAAAACAATGAGAAAGATAATTTGAATTGCATGTTTTTCTGTCTTTATTGTATTGTTCATGTTAGTCTATCTGCTTGCTTGCACAGCAGAAACTTCCAAGTCAAAGAGAAGTACTTGTTTTAAAGAGAAAATTTTGTCAATGTCACTGTGAATAGGCCTTCCAGACATTTTTTAATTCTTTTACATTTTTTTCATTCACTTTTCATTCAGGGTCTGAACACGTTGACACAGAAAAATGGGTTGATTTGCCTCTGATAGCCTTTGGGAGGAAAATAAGAAAATGGAGGAAATTAAATCAAAGAAAGGGAAGAAAGAAAATAAAGTCCCAGAATAAACTTGAAAATTCCTTATACCTCATCCACAATTCCTTAGAGTATGTTCATTGCTTAGGTGAATAACACTACATCTATTTTCATACAGCACAATATATTCTGCTTTTCAGATTTGCCCTGGATTTTTTGAGTGTGGAAAATGCCTTTAAAGTTTTATGTCAGGTAACCAATATTAACTACTTTGTTCAAAATATTTTAGCCTTCACTAAAATCTTAACCTTTTCACTAAACAACTGCTTGAAATCATGCGCTTTCTCCAAAACTGTTTTACTCTCAGTTCAGCAGATCAGCAAATATCTGTGGGAAAATAAAATTAGCTTGATTTGTAGTTTTAAGGTAAACAAGTACCTTAAAATCTATAATGCAGATGTATTATCATGAGCCAGTTTGGATTATTCTACAGCCTATTTGAAACGGAAGTCTTTTGAAGTAATTAAGACTTTAAGACCACACAATGTATGGACTTTGCTTGGGTCCTTATCAAGAGTATTAATCTGATAATGACTATTGTGAAAAATGTGAACATTCACATAGCGCAATGCACCTTAGAATACAGAGATAAAGAATATTGTATCAAACGGTTTTATTTATCTTCTTGACTAAATCATCCATTATTAAAGACTGAGTTAAGTAATTGTATCCTGAATGACTTTTAAAAAAGATTATGTCTCTCCCAGAGTTGTGGAGTTTTCAAGGATTAAAAAATATAGACCAACATGTATAAATTAAAATGTTGCTTTTTCTTGTTATATCATGTCCCAGCTATTGCAGCTGGTATTAAAAAGATAATATAAATGAAAGAAAAGATCTTAGAGAGGGTTGGTTTTATTTTTTTTTTCCTCTCACATAAAACATAAAATGTATAAAGTTGTTTTTAAAAAAACAAAAATAAAAGAAAAAAACCAACTTTGGAATAGCTCCTTAAATTTTTTCACCATGAATCTTATGGTTCCAGCACTCCAGTACAAATCAGGCCTAGCTCCATTAAAGTAAACTGGTTGAACAGTACTAATAAACCTGCTCACAAATGGCTGAAAATATATTCATAGCAAAGAACATTGAACATCTTAATATAGTGAATACATGTGATTATTGCATTAATTAATGCACATTGATTATCCTATTACTCCTTGTAAATATCTTGTAGATTCCAAATGTATCACAGAATCAGAATCACAGCATCACCAAGGTTGGAAGGAACCTTTAAGACCATCTAGTCCAACCATCAATCCTATTCTAAAAAAACAAAACAAAACAAAACAAAACAAAACAACAAAAAAACACCATAAACAAACAAAAGCAAACCAAACCAAACCAAAACCAAAACAAAACCAAAACCAACAAAACCCAACACTAAACCATATTCCTGAGCACCATGTCAATTCGTCTTTTGAATATCTCCAGGGATAGTGCCTCGGCTGCTTTCCTGGGCAGACCATTCCAATGCTTGATAACCCTTTCAGTGAAAAAATTTCTCCTAATATCCAACCTGAAACTCCCCTGGCATAGCTTGAGGCCATTTGCTCTTGTCCTGTCACCTGTGGCTTGGGAGAAGAAACTACTCCCCGCCTCTTTACAAACTCCCTTCAGGTAGTTGTAGAGAGTGATAAGGTCTCCCCTCAGCTTCCTTTTCTCTAGATTGAATGGTCCCAGCTCGCTTGGCCTCTCCTCTGGACTTATTCTCCAGACCCCTCACCAGCTTTGTTGCCCTTCTCTGGACCCGCTCCAGCACCTCAATGTCTTTTTTTTGTGGTAAGGGGTCTAAAACCGGACACAGTACTCAAGGTGGGGTCTCAACAGTGCAGAGTACAGGGGAACAATGACCTCCTGAGTCCTACTCACCACACTGTTCCTGATACAGGCGAGGATGCTGTTGGTCATCCTGGGCACACTGCTGGCTCATGTTGAGCTGATAGTCAACCAATACTCCCAGGTTCTTTTCTGCCAGGCAGCTTTCCAGCCACTCTTCCCCTGCACTGTAGCACTGCCTGGGGTTGTTGTGACTCAAGTGGAGGACCTGGCACTTGGCCTTGTTGAAACTCATCCCATTGGTCTCAGCCCATTGATCCAGCCTGTCCAGATCCCTCTGCAAAGCCTCTCTACCTCCATCAGGTTGACACTGCCACCCAACTGGGTGTCATCTGCAAACTTACTGAGGGTGCGCTTGATCCCCTCATCCAGATCATTTATAAGGATATTAAAGATAACCAGCCCCAATACCAATCATTCTGCTCCCCGTCCGTAACTACTAGTTCAGGGGTCTGTGTGTCTGGGGGACACCCTACTCCACTACTAAAGTCTGAGGCAAAAAAGGCATTCAGTACCTCAGCCTTCTCCTCATCCTTTGTGGCCTGCCCTGTTTTCCAAAGGCCAGAAACTCTCCTTTTTTCCCTGAGCTGTGACCTTATCTCTTTGTTCAGCCAGACTGGTGTTTTCCCTCAATGGCTCGCTGTACTGCACACAGGGACAGCCTGTGCCTGGGCTTTTAAGACTTCTTCTTTGAAAAACGTCCAGCCTTCCTGGACTCCTTTGCCTTTCAGGGCTGCCTCCCAAGGCACTCTATCAACCAGACTCTTGAAAAGACCAAAGTCTGCCCTCCGGAAGTCCATGATGGCAGTCCTGCTGGCTCCCCTTCTCACTTTCCTGAGAAGCAAAAACTCTAACATTTCATGATTGCTGTACCCCAGATGGCCTCCAACTGTTGCATCTCCCACAAGTCCTTCTCTGTTTACAAACAGATCTAGTAGTGCTCCTTCACTAGTCGGCTCCCTCACCAGTTGTGTCAGTAAGTTATCCCCGACACACTCCAGGAATTTCCTAGACTGTTCTCTCTCAGCTGTCTGATCAGTTTTGAGGGATACCACCAGGACTAATAATCTCAAAAAGCATTTATTTCTAATATAAAAGATGAGTAGAAACATGTCATCACTCAGACCTGGGTTTGCTACTCTCCCTAGACTGAGGAGCATTCAGGGCTCCCTTTTCAATAATCTAGAAAGAGAACACCAGTCAGCAGATTAACATTTAGATAGGATTCAGCACAGATATAAAAAATTACTCTTCACTTTCTTTTTGAAACTATGCCTTTATCTGATTTTTGATTTTATGCTGCCATGCAGAATTCAGTCCTGTGCACATATGAGTACAGGGGGAGTGAGCAGGTGGTGAGCATTATTTTGTTAAATTACTAGGACCCTTATCTGGGAGAAACCTAGTACCTACTTCCAGCTTCATTTCTGTTTTCAGTGTTTAATTTCATCCATACTAAATAGAACACTAAAAATGTAGAATTAATCCCTGACACCAGTGTTACTAATCTGCTAGATGTTTTTCTGAATTGTAATTTAAAGCTGAATTATGTTACACATAGATACCAAACTTCAGAAAAGAAGGTAGAGCAGTGGGTTTATACATGTTTAAGGTAAGGCATTTATGATGATCTGAAGCTGTTGTGCTTACTAAAACAAGGAAAAGTATTATTTTGCACTCAAAAAGTTATTGTACATCGCTGAAAGTCGTGATTCTGTAATACCTTTCTTCATCATGTTCTGGTTTTCTGTAGGTGGTGTTGCCAGGCATCCTGCATATGATGAGATGTCCCATACTGAATTTTCAAAAGCTCAGTCCCATTTGGTAAAACAGATGAAATATATTTTTCCTGTATTCTCAGGAACTGGCAGCAGTTCTAAATGCTCACAGTGTTGGAATGTTAAAAAAATCGTTGTTCTGCACAGACCAATAAATCACATAAATTTGTTATCTCCCATACCAAAGGTTACTGATCATCTACCAAGTCTTTGACCTGTACTGAGGAAGTCTGACACATCTGAATAAGAACAATTTATCTGTCTGAGACTGTCCTGAATTTCAAAATTTAAAGTTGTCAGTCATAACAAATGTGAAGAGCTCTATCCAATGATTAGGACACTCTTCTTCCAAGTGAAAGAAGACAGGCTGAATGTCTTCAGGTTGAAGAGTGTATTGAACTCTGCTCTTTATTTTCCTGCAAAAGTTCTTTAAATGGTATTAAAGAAAAAAAGTAAAGGGTTTAACGTCTTTTCCTTTAGTAGCTGCTGAATCAGCCTTTTGAAAGTAGATATTGAGTCAAGAAATTTCTCTTCAACTCTGTGACTACGGCTGGAATTTGGAGTGGAACAGAATTTCTGTACTACCCTGTGGCGAACACCTTGTAAAGGTTAAAAAACTACTCAGCTACTGTGGCTAATGTTGCATATATACCCTGTTTGAAACATCTAGTGAGAGATAAAACCATCTCCAGTCTTTATATAAGGAATACAGACACCTAAAGGAGCTTTTGGTCCCACTAGAGGAGGCTAAGATTCCACTATCACTGTTAGGTCACTAAAATACACATTTTGTACTACATGAATATTTAAACCTATAATCTAGAAAAATGAAGACTAGCCCATGCTAAATAGGCATGTTATTCTGAGTATGCAACTGATGATATGCATTTATTTGCTTTATAATACCAAGTGATTCTTGGGCTTCAGGTTTTCTAGCTTTTAATAAATTGAAGGAAAAATTCTGTAGCTGTTAAAAATATTATTCCCTTTAAGAAATTCCACTTCAGAATTTCAGCTCTGGACCTAAAGAACAAATCTCAAATCTTGCACAGGTCTTATGTTTCTTTTTATGTCAAATACCTTCTTACAATATTGCTTTTTCCTGGCTGTCCATCAGTAGCCTCATAAAAAGAGAACTGTAGGATACGAATGGAAAACTTAGGTCCTTACTGAACAAGGACCATAATGCTCCAGGGCCTCACATATTTCTAGTCTGCAGCTGTTCCCTTCATGCAGTGAATTGCAATGACCTCTTATATTGAAAGCTCTCCCAGTCTTCCCCAGTTTTGATGAAAAAATTATTCTTAAATTTGCCTAATGTAAATTTGGAAACTCTGTATTAAATATGATAAGACTGTGCAATTGAGATTAATACCTGTCTGTAATGAAAATAATTTTCTTTATTATCCATTTACAGATTATGAAATAAAAAATGGAGCTTTTCTTTGAAGAAAAATACTCATATGTTAAATTCTTCATAGGGACAAATATTGTCATAAGACACATCAACATTTTTATGAAAATCAGTTAGAGTTTTCTGTGTCTGACATGATATGCCCATCATACTTTAATTTGTTGTTTTGCTTTATGTATGTGTATGCATTACAAGTAAAAGTCTACGTTACTGTTATGGATTTAGTAATTTCACAAACAACCCTGAATGACCTTCATCATTCTGTCCAAAGTCCACTGTCTAGGTCATATTTCCTGATTCATTTACCCTTGCTAAGTGTTTCATCACAAGTGACTGCCTAGCCATTTATTAAAAAGAAATCAATTAAAATAATGTCAGTCTTTATGTTAGAAGTAGTTTTTGCATTAATATTTTCTCCACCAGGGAAAAAATGGTAAAATAAAATAACTAAATTACATGGAGAGTATTATATTTTTAGAAGAGCTCAAGCTTAAAAAAGTAATAATCATTTAAAAATATAGCTACTTAAGCTTGTTCACTTCCAGAAATTCAACATGATGCTAGTATGATACTGCCAGGCTAAGTAGTAACAAATAGACCTTCTAATAGACTTGAATTCCAAGATTACAGTTTGGTGGAGAGTGGAAGGGTCCTAGGGGTTAGAAATTCATGATATGTCTAGGAAACATCAAAGCAAAAAAAGTTATTACACTTTATTAGTGGCTAAAGCCTTAAGTGCTAAATCCTGAAGTGCTGCTGTAACATTATGATTGCAAAGTGAGCCATTTAATGTTAAAAAATTACTATGCACTTCAGTGATTTTCTTATAATGGAGAAAAATTAAAAACTTTGTCCATGTAAAACACGGGCATGTTATATAAAACATAATAACAAATAAGCTTCAACTACCGTTGATTTGGGGAATCTCTCAATCTTTCATTCCTATGATAGAGGTTTTAAGTGAGCCTTTTGTACATATGGCAATACCAAGATCGAAGACATTTTTTTGAAATTGTCATATATGGAATGGGACCATTTTATTCCTTCCCTCCCCCCTCATTAATACTATGTGCATTTGTTTCATATCATTACAGTGTGTCAGACCTCACCAGTAAGGTCAGACAATTGCAGCTTCCCATTGCTCTCAATAGACAATGCATTAACATAGAAGAAACACCAACATATTATGTCCTAGGTAACTGACACAGGTATTACAACTATTTGCTTTCTTGCTATGGGTCAGGAATTACACTTCATATTCTTGGTTTCAGATTCCATAATACAGATTAAAAAAATTAAATTAAAAACATAAGAACAAAGTTCAAAATAACAAGTACAAAAGCAAATAAAAGGACATACATTTTTATACTATGTGTTAATTTACGAAGCTACACATCACAGACTGGTTGGGTGGGGAAAGTTTTCATGTTTCAAATATAAAGACAGTGCTTTTGATTACAGAAGAGGTAGCAAAAAGGTGAACTGCTCAAAACTACAGGAATATTCTGAGAAAGCACTAGTCTTACACTTTTGCTTAAATATTCATATATGATCATGTCACATACATAAGTTTAGGGTAAATGTATCTACAGTCAAAATCACTGTAGTCATTTCTACATTATATTCTTTACCTAAGTTAGTCACTTATTATATGCAGCTAAATTTATCAGAACACATACGTTTGATGACACAAGTTTTAAGGTAAATCTAGTTGCAGTATTCTCTAGTTTTGAATGATTGACTTTTTAATCTTAATAATCTGTATTTTAATATGCCTGAGTATAAAATGTTGTAGAAACAGGAAAAAAAAATCAGCCTTGTCATGTTTCTCGTGATAGTGATTTGTATAAGAGCATTTCACAAAATACAAAGCTAAGGTCAAATAAACTTTTCAACACGGCCTGTAGATGTGGGAATAACCAGTATAGTTTCTATTATCAGAAGCATATTCAACTACATTAGTGTTCTGAAATGCAGAATGACATTGATTGGAAAAACGTGTTCAGCTCTTTCCATATTTATTGCCACTATTTTATTAATCTAGGTTATCTAGAAAGATAACCTTATTTACAATATAAAAACTTCACCTTTGTGAGACAAAATATCCTTCTATTTCTTGACAGAAACATAATCAAGTCTAAAATGTACTGTATACATCTTAAAGTATGCTTTGTATGACAGTTAGGCTTGTCAATCAATGTAATGACAAATCTAACAAACTTTAAACCCATCATGTAGTTTAAAATGTAAGGTCTCATTTTACACGTTTTAACTCTCAGTAATGAGGGAGTTACCTGAGGCTCTTCAGTGTTCTAAGAATTGAGATGTAAATTGGTTTTTTTAACACAGTAATGTTATAATCAATAGGGATTTTTCAGTCTTTCATTTCAGCTGATACTTGCTGGCACTGTGGCAACAGAGTTTATTCTAATAAAGTAGCAAGTAACATTCAGATTTTAAAAAGTGTTGAGACAGGGAAATTACAAGCCAATAAAGGTTCATTCATTCTGCTCTTGCATTTTATTGCTAGTAACATCAATGTCATCATTCTGTCTTCTAAGACATGACATTCTATTTGTAACCAAGGCATGTAAACTAGAGGCTATATATGCAGTATATCTTATTAGTGTGTATGCTATGTCGGTTTCTGCAAGACAACATTTGCAAATTGTATAACTGGGCATATCTGACTAATCCTCCATACTCATAATTGTCTGATAAGCAAAGAGGAAGAAATTTTTTTTAAAAAAATTTATTATCTCCTTTTATAGGAGATGATGTGCTGCTTCTTTTTTCTTAAATTTTCAGGATGGGTACTTGATAGAAATACTGCTTTTAAGTGCATAAAGGACTGTCCTAATAAAGGTGTATATTTCTTATATTCTAGAGAGGAATTAACAAAGTCTCTGATGGTATGTGAATTTACAAGATCTTCAAAAGTATATGATAGCTATTATCAGCTGTCCAAATTACCAAGCACAATACTTGGGAAATTCTTATGATACTAAAGCCTACTCCTCCCTAAATATATTCAAGAGTTTTATGACAGTGGTGTTTGCACTTACCTGCAACAAGTCATTCTGGAGTATGAAGGTCACACCTGCCCCACTGATTGTGCAAACAAGGATACAAGAGGCTTGACCTTTACAGAAGTTCTGAAAAAGTGAAAAGCTTTTCAAGAATTTAAGAGGACATATTTCTGTGAACTTTAAATTAAATCTGGAGAAGCCAAACATAGGACTCACATAAATTCACACAGTAGTCACCACTAATAATTCAAGACACAGAGGAAAAAAACTCCTCAAAATACTTTCTTATTTTCCAAACTTCATAATCATCATGTATTAATTTCCTCTTTTTTTTTTTATTTTTTTTTTTTTTTATTTTTGACTTTCATTCATTCATTTATTTTAGCTATTTTTACTGGCTCCTCTAACAACTGTCTAACATTTACCCTGAACTAAATAAAACTCTTTCAAAGTTAGAGATGACGTAGTCTTCTGGAATTAGTTCTTATTTGAAACTCTGCTGTGTCTACAAGAATGCTTCTTGACCATAAACAATGTGCAAATGTTATACTTGTCAAACCCAGGGCGTATAGCAACCACGGTTGTACCTCAGTCAGTCCTTTGAACATTTCTTGAGAACTTGATTTCCACTGTCATGCTTGTTTAAGCATTCTCATTATTCAAGTGAATACATCTCATTGAAAATTCAAGTCATTCATTTCCATGCAAACCATGCCTATCTCTGGAAAAGTCATGGAAAATTTATGCTGCATCAGTGTTATTTAACACTAGGGTATCCCATCATGATATATTCTATGATCAGCTCTATTTTGAACACAACTCATTATAAGACCTCATAATTATTATGGATGTGATATTTCCCACAAAAATTTTGTGATATCTACTGCTAGCTTTACAGAGAAAGTATGTTGTCCTAATAAACTTCCAAAACAGAAAGCACTGAATTTTTCGAGGACATCCTTGAGATAGAATAATTTTATGGTAGAAAAAAATCATATAAATTAAGCTTATTCCTTATTGGAAGAGGCTGGTAGGTGTGAAAAGACAATGGGTTCTTTTGAAAACTTTTTTCCTCATAATGAAACTTTTTTCCTCATAATGAAACTTTTTTCCTCATAATGATACAAGGAAATTGTATTCTCCTGAGTTAATGAGGAACTAGAGAGACAATTTAGGCATGTTCCCCTGATAAGAGGAAATAAAGCAAGTGGTGTTTGTAAGATGTCATACTAAATCACATAGTTTAACCTGCCATAAATCTGTTGATGATTGATATATGGACTTATCTATTTAATTTTTTATTCTACAAAATTAAGATCCTAACAGAAGAGTCTTTCCACAGAAACAGTCTGTTAGTGAAAGTGAGTGAAAAGTACAGAGTAGCAGTGCAGCTAATGGTATTGCAAGACCGACTCTGATCAGCAATTTCATATAATCTTCCTGAGTTATTTACTGTATGTAAACATTGAATTGATGTTACTTGCAGGGGCATCTATCACCTTTGTCTAACAGCTACTTCTAAAGTACTGAAGCAATACGTAAATCTGTGAGGGATCATCAGTCTGGGAACTCCTGAACTTTTCCTTCTATTATTTTATTATTAGGAGTGATCCCTGGCAAAAATATTGAGATTTTGAATGAGGTTAGTGAGATGCAGTTATCCCTCCATTTGCATCATATTACTACAGGAACAGGAGAATCCACAGGCCCTGTATATGGAGAAGTGCCTGAAAAACCAGTGAAACAACAGTCAGGAAGGTATTTAGGGATTTTCTTCCTTTCTTTCCCACCAGTTAACTTTTGTTTCAGTGTCTTGGATATTTTGAATGCAGATACAGAGAAAGAAGTCCTCAGGATTTTCTGCAGCAAAGGATCAAACCAGGAATCAGACAGAAAAGAAAAAAAGTTTTTGCTTTACCTTTGGACGTTTGTTCCTTTTTGATGTTACCCCTTAAATGGGACTTGGTATGTTGCATTAGCTACAGTAAATAAACATGGGTGGGTAGGTATAAACAAGGTTTATTATTTTATCTATCTCACTGAGTAGATGAAGGATTAAAATAATTATCTCCTATTCGACAGCATATGCACAAAGCACCAGTTTACACCGTACTCTCCATTCAAAAATCCTTCACATCTTTCTTCCATTTTATGCATTTTCCCCTCTAAGAATCGCTAAACACAGCCACTGGACTTAGATAAATGTTGCTTTGTTCCTTGCATTTAAAAAAAAAAAAAGACATTTACATTTGAAAGAGGTTCATGTATTGACATAACTCTAATTCTGTATGGGCTGAAAGTTTTCAAGAGCAGGGCAGAGGCAAAACGTGTGTAACACATTCTACTTGAGAAATGTACTAAAACATGCAGAATGAATTGAACAGAAAAGCAAACTTAACTTTTGTCTAACAAAGCCAGAATCTACATTTAGAGAAAACCAAATGAAAATATTTGTGTTGGAATTTAGTATTCTTTATGTAACATTCAGTACCTGTGTTCTGTTAGTTAAGAATAGCATTTCATTTGAGCAGCAACACTGAGCTTGTATTATAAGATCACAATGACTGATACTGCAATATGATCCTCATGGGAAAGGAGGAAAGATGTGAAAAAGGAAAGGTGATTTTGCTTCCTCAGTGAATCAGACTGATGGCAATAGTTCTACATCAGTGTAAGGCAATTCTAGACAGACAAGAAATATATGACTATATGTGACTAGGAGATAAAAATCCAACCAAAATGAAGAAACTGAATATGAGAAACTGTAGTGTCATACAGTAACCCACCAACTGTTTCAGTCATAAGGAAACAAATTTAAGTTCCTTCTGATCTTCTCATGTGCAAAGAACAGGAGGTAACCAGATGGGTTTTTCTTCCCTTTAATTCCAGTATTTTTTAACTACTAGCTACACAGAATGCAAAATGTATTATTGTATGACAGTAAAGATTTATTTGTTGTATTCCATATTCAAATGATTAAAATGCACAACAGTAATCTGTTAAAATGTTCTCTATTTTCTCTCAACGTGAATTCTTGTACAGATATCTACCTTCTTTCTCATATATTTATTTCTGATTATGCAAAAATTATTATTGTATTTTTTGATTATTATGGATAGCATATTCTCCAAGGACAATGAAAATTTTTTTTAACTCCAATTTGGAAACAGAGGGAGCTGACTTTAGAAATAAGTTTGAAGAATCTTGTGCATACATAGTGTAGAGTATAAAACAAAATTTAAGGAGGTGAGATCAGTGAAATCATACTACTAGATATGTAGTATATATGTGGAATCACACCTAATATGGCACTATTTTTTCTTTCATTCACATCTCAATTTAACATCATCTGTGAGTTTCATTAATGTGATATTTGAACTCCTTTCTAAATTATTAATGAAGATATCAGATAAAGAAGGAGTCTGAAACCTTCTACTCTAGTATGCCCCTAGACATCTCTCCTCATCTGATAAGTTGTCGTTCATCATTAACTACTGTTTATGGCTATTGAGCTACTTTTCATGCTCTATCACATGGTTCATATCCAAGGAAATTTGATTTTTCAGAGTTATATTTCATGGGACTCTCTACCAAATGCTTTGCTAAGATGCAGATTTGTTCTGTTTGCAGACAGTCACCAATTATGTTATTTCACCCAAAAAGAGCATTCATGTTTTGCTTGTAAAAACAAATTTTCAATGTTTATTAGAAAACATTGGCTATTTTTCATGCTTTCATTATTGCCACTTGCTTTAGTAGTGAAGGAGTGCAAGAGTAAGAATCCTAAAATGCCTCATGCTTATAATTCACTTAAATTGATTAATAATTCTCTATAATATCATTTTCTCTTGGTCTAACTGCAGAGACTCATCCACTTAAAAATAAATTGGTGGTTTTAAGTTAATTTATAGGACATTAGATATCCATTCTTATGTTGAATATTAGAAACTACATTTATAAAGATTTTTATTTCAATATAAGCTGTATAGGTAACTTTAAAAAACTGTCAAGTTTCTTTATATGCAATGACAATACAATTAAATAGATGACCATGTGGACTGTCATCTAATATTCGGCATTTTCCTTTTTTATCCATTTGAATGATCTTTCAATTTATTTTCATTCATGCTACTCAAAAATTTTACTAACTTGTTTCATGCAAACTAAAATTTGCTTCAAGGTCATCATACTGTTAAACTGAATGAAGAGTAAATACTATATACAATGCTAACTTCTAGTTTTCTCTCCTTGTGTTATTTTTCAAACAACAATTGATGCTGATTTATTTTAATCTAATACAGGTAATTTATTTGTGAAATCCACAAATAAAAATATTTTTTAAAGAAACAACGTAATTTTATTATCTTTTTTCAACAGTGGTACTACTACTTGACAGTTCAAAAATAATATAATACAAACGTGGAGATAAATTATTCTTACTCAGCAGTAGATTTAATAACTAAATTAGGGGCTTAGTCATCTTAAGTTCCCTCTCTAGTCAGTGCAAATATGTAGAGAGGGCCCTACTTTTATCTCACATGCAATCTGAACTGCTTCTTCACTGTACTTATCTCTCCCCACCAACATGAAATGGAGTCAGAGCTGACTAGGGTGCAGTTAGTTTCTGCAGTCAGCCAGGAACATTTTGTAGTCTGTAGTGCCTTTTACTCTGATGTATCACCGAGCTTTTAAGAGGAGTGCCTGGGTCCATGCACAGTGCCAGAGGTCAGTGAAGGAGCACAGTGATTCCTGGGTACTGGCCTTCCCCTTTGCTTCTGACCTTGGGATGCTTAAGACTTCAAAACACCTCTCATTTGGCCTAGTAGATAACTGTTCTCCAGAGGCTGCTCCACTTGATCTCTCAAGCTATGTTTCTGTCCTTTCTCTAATTTTAATTCTTCTACATGCCCAGTACTTGGATGACAGTAGGGTATTTTTATTGTCCCTTATGCCATCTGAGGACATCTTAAGATTCTGCTCAGTTCCTCACCAAAAGATGTCAAAGATCAGGATGAGAAACTATAATGTATTAACACAAACATACATAATGTTCAATTAGCCAGACTGCTGAAAACTTTTGCAAAAATACTTTTCCTTTTTTTCTTTGGTTTTCCCATTTCTGTGAAATAGCATCTTTCCTTTGGCATGTTATATGATGGCAGAGAAGGTGCTAGCTGAGAAGAAAAGCAGAGTGCGAGTACTGTTGTGTTCAAAAGTGCTTTTGAAATGAGTGCACAGTAGCTGAATCTCACAGCTTGTTGGTTTTGGATAACTTGTTTAGGGGGCTACAGTGGATAAAAAAAGCAACATAGAGAGCAGGAAAGTGGCAGTAACAGCAGTTTTTCTTCTAATTTCCAGTCATGGGGAGGCACTTATGATAATTACCAGCAAAGTGGAAAACCCAGCTGGAATTCTGAGCAATTTATTTCTTCTGTATTTTATCTTTATTAAATTGTTATATTTCCATCAGGTTTTTGCTGGCATTAGGCATAACAAGAGAGAGCAAAAAGGACAGAAGTGAAAATTGTCACAGTGGGATGCCTAAAGTTGCATTCCTTAATCTTCATCTGGGCACCCAACTAAAAGCAGAGTGATTTTGAAAGGTCTTGAGAATCTATAAACACTGTTGAATGCTGTAAGTTTAATAGATCGGCAGCACCCCTGAAAGACTATTAGGTTTACTTGGCTTTAAAATGTTGTATAGTATTGTAGCTTCCAAAGCATAGATTTTACAGAATCACAGAAAAGATGAGGAATCCACAACTTCCCTGGGCAACTTGTTTCAGTGCCTCACCACCCTCACTGTAAAGAATTTCTTTTAGCATTTAATCTAAATCTCCCCTCTTCCAATTTAAAACCATTGCCCCTTGTCCTGTCACTACACTTCCTGACAAAGAGTCCCACTCTGGCTCTCCTATAGGCTCCCTCCAGATACTGAAAGGCTGTTATAAGGTCTCCCCAGAGCCTTCTCTTCTCAAGGCTGAACAACCCTAGCTCTCCCAGCCTGTCCTCATAGGGAAGGTGCTCCAGCCCTCTGATCATCCTTGTGGCCCTCTGCTGGACCCATTTCAACAGATCCACGTCCTTCCTTTGTTGAGGACACAGTACTCCAGGTGGGGTCTCACGAGCACAAAGTAAAGGGGCAGAATCACGTCCCCTGACCTGCTGGCCACAGTTCTCTTGATGCAGCCCAGGATGCATTTGGCTTTCTAGGCTGCCAGTGCACATTACTGGCTCATGTTGAGCTTCTCATACATCAACACACACAAGTCCTTCTCCTCAGGGCTCCTTTCCAGCCATTGTCCACCCAACTTGTATTTGTGCCTGGGATTGTCACGTCCCAGGTGCAGGACCCTGCACTTGGCTTGGTTAAACTTCATGCAATTTGCACAAGCCCACCTCTCCAGCCTGTCCAGGTCCCTCTGGATGATATCCCTTCCCTCCAGCATGTTGACCGCACCACTGAGTTAGGTGTCATTGGCAAACTTGCTGAGGGTGCACTCTACCTCACTGTCCATGTCTCCAACAAAGTTGTTGAACAGCACTGGTCCCAGTATGTACCCCTGAGGAACACCACTCATCACTGGCCACCACTTGGGCATGGAGCCCTTGACCACAACACTTTGAGTGCGGCCAGCATTCCTTACCCACCGAGTGGTCCATCCATCAAATCCATGACTTTCCAATTTTGAGACCAGGGTGTCATGCAGGATAGTGTCGAATGCTTTGCACGAGTCCAGGTAGATGACATCTGTTGCTCTGTCCTTGGCCACCAAGTGTGTGTATCATAAAAGTATCATAAAAAATAATAAAGTAATCAAGTAAAGTAAAAGTAATCAAAAAAAAAATAAATCATAAAAGGCCACCAAATTTGTGGCCACCAAATAGTGTCTTTCAGGCACTATTTGCCCTTGGTGAAGCCATGTTGGCTGTCTTCAATCACCTCCTTATTTTCCATATGCCTTAGCAGAGATTCCAGGAGGATCTGCTCCATAATCTTACCAGGCACAGAGATGAGACTGACTGGCCTATAGATCCCTGGGTCTTCTTTTTTCCCTTTTTTGAATATCAGGGTTATGTTCCCCTTCTTCCAATCTGCGGGAACATCTCCAGTCTGCCATGATTTCTCAAATATGATGGAGAATGGCTTAGCAGCTACATCCGCCAGCTCCCTTAGGACCCATGGATGGATTTCATCAGGTCCCATGGATTTATGCACCTTCAGGTTCATTAAGAGGTCTCAAACCTGATCTTCTCATACTGTGGGTAGTTCTTCATTTGCAGAGCCCCTGTTTTTGTCTTCCGTGACTTGGGCAGTGTGGTTTGAACACTTGCCAGTGAAGACTGAGGCAAAGAAGTTGTTCAGTAGCTCAGCCTTATCCATATCCTGGGAGGCCAGGTCTCCTGTTTCCTTCTGGAGAGGGCCCACAACTTCCCCAGTGTTGCCTTTGTCCCTGACGTATCTGTAGAGGAGGTGATCCTTGAATACCACCCAGCCCTCTTGGGCCCCTCTCCCCTCCAGTTCTTTTTCCCATCAGATCAGGGAAATCAGATCTCTCAGGAGATCAAAGTCTGCTCTTCTGGAGTCCAGGGTAGCAAGCTTGCTGTACACCCTCCTCACTGCCCTATGAATCTTGAACTCCACCATTTCATGATTACTGCAGAGCAGGCTACCCTTGAACTTAACATTCCTGACCAGCCCCTCCTTGTTGGTAAGGACAAGGTCCAGCTCCTTTCCTTGTTGGGTCCTTGATCATTTGAAGAAGAAAGTTGTCATCAATGCATTCCAAGAACTTTCTGGATTTCTTGTGCTGTGTTGTCCTTCCAACAGATATTGGGGTGGCTGAAGTCCCCCATGAGGACCAGGGTGTGCAAGCACAATGCTGCTCCTATCTGTCTATAGAGGGCCTCATCCTCCCTGCCACCCTGATCTAGTGGTCTGTAGCAGACCCCTACTGTAATATCACTTTCCCCTGTGGTCCCTTTAATCCTGACCCATAAGCTCTCTTTCAGATCTTCATCCATCACCAGGTGGAGCTCCACACACACTCCACTGGTCGTTGACATAGAAGACAACACCCCGTCCCTGTCTTCCCATGCTGTCCTTCTTGAAGAGTCCTGTAAACCTCCATTCCAACACTCCAGTCATAAAAGCCATCCCACCATGTCTCAGTAATGTCAATAAGATGTAGCCCTGGAGGTGTGGACACATCTCTAACTCCTCTTGTTTGTTGCCCATGCTGTGTGCCATGCCCATGTGTAAAGGCACTTCAGCTGGGTGCCTAATGGGGCTGACTTACTGGCTGGAATGGCACCCTTTCTTACATGTTGCTCTTTAGGTGGCCTTCCTTTGTGGTGTTCTGTCTGTGATTCCCGTATTCCCTTAATATCAGACCTGCCCTTGAGGCTCCTAAGGCAATCACCCCCCTCCCCCTTCACATCTAGTTTAAAGACCTGTCTATCAACTCCAACATCTCTTGAGCCAGAACAGTCTTCCCCTTTTGAGAGAGGCATCTTCCATTACCTGCTAACAAGCCCGGTATCATATGGACCAACACATTATTAAAGTGAAGTTATGGTAGTGACACCAACAATCAATAACCAAGGATTTATACAATCATGGTCAGCTTATATTTAGCCTAACTCTTACTTTATTTTCTTCTTTTCTTAACATTGATCTTTTACTGCAACAATAAAAAAATCAAGCAGAATATAAATGGTACATACTTAGTGAATATAATTAATTTATCATAATTACTACTGAGGCAAAGGTAAGAGTATATTAACTAATGTAAATGCTTAGACAGTTATCAGAACAAAGGTCAACAACACAATATTGTGCATAATGAATGTTTTAACAGGATTTCATCTAGATCGCCAAAAAGTGTACTTTTGCTATTAGAACTAGTCTTTCTAAGCATCATTGGTATCACTTAATGAAGGTCTCCTCATTTTTTGATGTTTATACCATTCAGTTGCCTAAACACATTTGTAATGAGCTTGTGTTAGTCATAATCACTTATTGAAACCTTTAAGTGTAACATCATAACTGGGAGAATAACGCTTCATAAAATATCTTGGGGAATCTTACACTTAATGAGAGATCTGTCCAGCTACCTTGTGGGTTTATATAGAACAGCTAGTTAGCTGTACCTCTGAAACTATATCATGATTGTGCTATTGGAGTAAAGATATTTTCAGTGACCTATGGTCCTATGTGATTGCATGTTTATTAAGTCCCAAAAGTAAAATACAGTGGGATAGCAGAATGTTACATGAGGATCAATTAGACCCCTTAGATAAAGTTTTATTTGCAGCAACTGTTAATGAAGACAGTCTAGAACCCATCCACCAGGTTGGCAGATAGCTTGAGACTCCAACAGAAAATTATATTCAAAGACCTTTTCCTCCACTGTGTTGGTTATTATTCCAAATGGAGAACCCTGCACATGTCTTGAAGGTGTCTTTTATGACATTATGGTTTAGAATGAACTCTGAAACATCCTGACTGTATGTCAATTTAGACAAGCTGAGCTGAAGAGGAGGGAAGAGACTTTATTTGCTGATAATATATATTAGGGTTATGAGACCTGGCTAGGAGAGCTGGAATGTTGCTTAGCTTTTGGGACATTTTTTGCTTCCTCCTTCATGACCAAAACCCATTTATCAATAAGGTTATTCAGAGATACCAAGAAATCAAAAAAATTGTGTAATAATTTTTAATCCAAAGAGGATCAAAGGTGAGACGAACTGAGGGTACACTAGATAACATGAGTTTGGGCCAAGTACAAACTGGATAGGTCCAGGAGTTTACCTGCAATGCAGCTTAGACTTTCATTACAGTTGTTATTTCTAACTATTGCCTCATAGTCAATTTTCACTCAAGTAATGGTAATTTATTTTATTTTATTTTTTATTTTATTTTTTACAGCAGAAGAAAACTAATGAACATACTGGGGGGAAAAAAACCACAAACCAAACTAAAAACTAACAACCAAAACCAATCCAAAAACTCAGCAGTGTTAGAGTCAATTCTCCTGATTATTAACTGCAATAAAATTGAACATGGAGAGTCTTGTGGGTACTAAACTTAGTGCAGAACATGACAGCTTGAGCTCATCTTATATTCAGTGAAGTCTGCACAAATGTTACTAAAATCCCAAAAGCATTCAGCTGTTACTTTTTCCCAAGACTCACATTTTTACATTTTTTGTAATTCCAAACAATGTAGGCAAGAGGGAATTATTATCTGAAGGAATGAAAAATATTTCGTGGCCACTCAGTAACAAGGTGAAATTGTTAGGTTAAATCTAGAATCCATTTGAAAATTGTGTTTCAATTTTATAGCAGGCTTCATGCTGTGAGAAACATGTTTTTCACTGCTAAACTGTGGTGCTCTGCAGCTGCATCATTTTTTCCTCTCCCCTCCTAAAAGCAAGGAAGAAATATTTTTATTCTTTCCATGCTTGAATTTAAAATAAGTGCTTATTTTTTCATGTTTCTTCTTATTTTTCCATACTCTTGAAAACAAAATACTGTCACATTCTCCTACCCTGTGTTAAGCCATGCTAGGTCTCAGGTTACTGCTACACACATTTAGTACTTAACAATCAGGTTTGACAAACTAGAACCAAATAAGGTCACTCTTTCTTTTCTGTGTGCTTTTAGGGAAATGAGAAGAAACTGTTTAAGGGATGAATATAAAAAGCTGAAAGACTGTTTTTCCCTTGCATTCTTCATTTACAAATTGTGCCTGTGATTCCTTTTAAGGTGGTAGGGAAAATATAGCTACATTTACTAGAAATGTGTCTAATTTTCAGCATTTGTCTTTAAAGTTATATAACAGAGGATTTATCTTGAAACAGTTCTTTTGAGAATGGAGGATAAATATTATTGTATTATATTTACTTTCTTAATACAATAACCCAGATATTATTTCTTACTCAAAGTTCTACAAATAAATAAGATTTCAAAATATGAAATTAAAAATATCTGTGAATGCCTTTCTAAACGTCTTCTTTCATCTTTCAGGTATTTTAATAGTTGGTTTCCCATCAGTTTTCCATTTCTATTTAAAATTCACATAGAAAGTCATACTTTATGGCATGTTATATCGTGACACAGGAGTTATGAATCAAAATAATGATGTATATAATAAGGCCCAAGACTTCTCAAATATTGTGAAAGTCTTTACTTGAAAAAAAAGAAAAAAACTTTGGTTTATTTTCCCGAATATTTTTATTTATGTACAGAAGAATATAAAAGAGGTATAAAAAGAAAAAAGGTCCTTTTTTTTTTCCAGACTATTCAACCAGAATAACTTCCAGAACAAGTGTTCAGAGTATTAACATTATCTAAGGCACATCATTACTCTGTAATAGAGTCATGCCAGGAGGACATAGGTAACCAGCAGCTATTTTTCATGGCTCAGGAATGTAGAAACTCACAAGGTGAGATTTACTATTTGGGAAAAGCCTGTATATATTTTAAGAATTTTACTTTTATGATGCAAATTTAATTTAAACATTCAATGGAAAAAGCTGTATCACAAAATCACAATGAATAAATTCTTGGGATGATATGTTACTACTCTTCACAATATACTTTGATATTGTTCATTATAAAGTTCACAACTTTTGTCCCGATGAATTCCTGAGAATTTTGAGTCTTGTCTTCAGTGCACTCAGAATGTAATTCCACAAATAGGACTAAGTTTGTAGATACTGAACTAAATGAATCTTTGGTTCTTTTTTCATATTTCAAAGAAAGGGCCTTGTGCTGAGAAGAGCCTGTATTCAAACCCTAAACTTTAGGGTGAAGTGCAGAGTCCTACACCTAAGGAGGAATAACCCCATACACAGACACAGATTACAGACTGACCTGTTGGAAAGCAGCT
Source organism: Scolopax mira (assembly GCA_004320125.1). Taxonomy (NCBI): domain Eukaryota; kingdom Metazoa; phylum Chordata; class Aves; order Charadriiformes; family Scolopacidae; genus Scolopax; species Scolopax mira. The sequence goes on from BJBW01011819.1 coordinate 38,111, forward strand.
CTGTAGAGAGAGACCTGGTAGTCCTGGTGGACAAGCTGACCATGAGGCAGCAGTGTACCCTTGTGGCAAAGAAGGCCAATGGTCTCCTGGGGTGCATTACAAAGAGCGTGGCCAGCAGGTTGAGGGATGTCATCCTCCCCTGTGTCCAGTTTTGGGCCCCCCCAGATCAAGAAGGACTGGGAACTACTTGGGAGATTCCAGAGGAGGGCTACAAAGATGATTAGAGGCCTGAGGTCTTTTGCTCCTATGAAGAAAGGCTGAGACGAGACACCTGGGTCTGTTTAGCCTGGAGAAGGGGAGAGGGAGAGGGAGAGGGAGAGGAGAGGAGAGGAAATCTTATCAATGATATATCTATCTATATAAATATCTAAAGGTTGATGTCAAAAGGATGGAGTCTGGCTCTTCTCAGTGGGAAAAGAGGCAACAGGCACAAGCTAGAACACAGCAAATTCCATCTCAACATGAGGAAAAATTTCTTTACTTTGATAGTGCCACTGCACTGGAACAGATTGCCCAGGGAGATTGTGGAGTCTCCTTCTCTGGAGATATTCAAAACCCACATGGATATATTCCTGTCCAGCCTGTTCTAGGTGAACCTGCTTTGGCAGGGGGGTTAGACTAGATGATCTCTGAAGGTCACTTCCAACCCCTACAAGTCTGTGATTCTGTGACTTTCTGCTGATGACATCTGACATTCTGTGACTTTCTGCTGATGACATCAGAAAAATCTAGATGATGCCAGTGAGATTGAAATTTCACCATCTGAGGTAAAAAACACGCCAGCAGTTCTCCAGTGAGATAAGCATAATATTTCAAAGAGGCAAAAGACAAGACATCATGTTTGAAAGTATAACAAGAGGACATTTTGTCTGGAGATAGTGCATGAAATAAAGCCATTAACTGCTTCAGAAGCATGAGTAAGTAATCTAGGTGCTTGAATTTGGCATGAGCTCTGAGAAGAAAGAAAAACATCTGAAAGGATAACAACATTATTTGATTCACGTGACTCACATTTTGAGTGATTTATTTCATCCTGACAGAAATCTTGTGACTCCTCAGCTGTATCTTAGTGTCTGCTCTCTTGGCTCCAATGGCAGCTCTATGTTGCACACAGATTTAGATATCTTCCATCTCAGCTAACCAAATCAGTAAGAAGTAACCTAGAAGATCCTTGGAAAGTTTTTTGGTCCCAGTTTAAGTGGACTGGCTTTTATTCCTTATTTGTAAACCTCATAAGTTTTAATGCTATGTGTTGTTATTGGTTGTCTACTATTGAGCTTTTGAGTGGGTTTTTCTTTTTCGTTTGTGTGCTTGTTTGAACGACCAGAGTGAACAGAAGTACATACAGAATTTGTTTGGCTCAAAAGTACTATTTGTTTCAGAATGCAGAGGCAATCTGCTGCAAACGCTTTCTATATAGTTGAGTGAATACCTGCATTGTCTACATTGACCCCATTTTGCTTGCAGGCTCCACCTTTCCTCTTTTCAAGCCTGAAGTCTCTGAGTCCATAATTCAGAAGTGTCAAGCTACACATGAAGGATGATGGTTTATTAAATTTTCAAAATGCATTCCATATGTAACAGAGCTGCTGGAAATAGTGAGAGCAGCTATTTGAAGTAAGGATCTTGCTTGTCCTGTTCAATCATGACTGCAATAGCTACAGGCAATTGCTTTGCCTATCGGCCACTCTGAATTATTGACTGGATTAGTAGATTGGGTGCAAGTTAAGGAACTCTCTTCTTTCAATATTTCTGTAAGATGGCAAGTGCAATTCTCCACTGTGGCTGTGGTCAATTCAATTAAAAAAGAAGGTTAAATAAAATTAAGATTGTTTTGTACCTGAACAGAAAAGACCAATGAAATTCACAGTTGGGCTAGATGCTTCATTTAACCCACACTACAAATGGAGAAAAATGAACTAAAGGTAGAGTTAAAACAGTATGTCAGATTTGAGTCTCTCACACTTTGTCAATTTGGAATTAGAAGACTTTTATATTGCTTTAGTGTGTATTTTTTTATTTGTCAGAAAACAGAACGCTGTTGTTTCAAGATTTATTTTTTTTTCCTGTGGAGGATTAAAAAACATATTTCTCTGTCCTGGAAGGCATAAAAGCAGGAGCAAGCATATCACTTAATTTTTTCCTTAACTTGTCATCTCCCATCATTATTGACAATGGAATCAAGTCATGTTAATTAAAGGGTTTGGTTTGGTTTGTGTTCCAGTAAAAGTAGATATATAAAACAGAACTAAAGTAACTGCAATTACTTTTATTCCAGTATTAAAATAAAAAAGACAAAACCAAAAAACAGCTCAGAGGTTACCTGATAGGTATAGCTTGACAAGTAAATACTCAGTTGTAAAGCTCATTGCATTTGCCACATAAAAGAAAAAGCAGAAACAAAATAATTATTTGAGATGTTATAGCAGTTCCATTTATGTTCATCACTAAAAATTATCATATTTACCATAGTTTTAACCATGGTAGCTAAATTAGTGCAGTTATTTACCCATTAATTATGAGAAAGAGGGCATGTACAATCTCAAATTGCATTGTAGCTGTTGATTCATATTGATTACTTAATGGTAGCTGCATGTCAAAATTAGTTGCTCCAGAATTTTTGCAGCTGAAATGAAGATTGTGAGCATTCTGCAAATCAATTATAAACACAGTTGAAACACCTACTGAAGCTGAGTTTATGACTGCTTTGTGACACTGGAACCACACAAAGCAGCCAGAGTACAGCAGTAAATCTGACCTTTGATTTTAATAGTCCATTTTAGATATTTATATTGTTTCCTACCCTGAATATCTGAGCATCTTCCATATACTGTGAGTGATAATATCCTTTCTCTGCATGTTGTGGCTGGAGCGCAAACAACACCGCCACCACCTCCCAGCTTATTCCCACCCCCGAACAGGGTCTAGGGCTCTTAAGGTAGAGATCACCAGCTCTTTCACAACCTTGTTTTTATGTCTCTGGAGTGCATCATGGCTGCTGCACATATGCACCCTGGTCGAGTGCAGACCAGCACACACCCCCTGCCTCACTGGTAGGAAAATGCAGGTGAGACCCCTGGCCAACAGACAGGTTGACCATGAGTGACAGATGATAACACTTCAGGTCTGATCAGGATATAAAACAGGGCCCCTGCTGGGGACCCCCTTTGAGTGATTCTCTTCAAAACAGTGACTTTGTTATCAGAAGCCGTCCAAGGAAACTTCCCAGAAGTGAGTGTCCTCACCTCCTCACTTGGTGAATGAATACTTCTGGGTATCCTTGTATAAGCCCTCACCCCTTTCGGGTGAACAATTGCATCTTCTTCAGTGAGATGTCTTCCTTTGTGAGTGAGTGTGTAGAGGCTTTGGTATCATCATTCCTATGTGTTTTTATTCTTACATGTTGTTGTTTAGTAATAACTTCCCCAACCAGTACACCAAACCTATAATTTGTTAAATTATATTGGAGTGTTATTTCAGCTACCCCCATTGTCTCCTTGATTTTGACTGTTTGACTTCAATTATGAATTAAAGGTAGTTTATTATCTGTGCAAAGTACCTCACACAGTATTAGGGTACCTCCATAACATATGCAAGGTACTGAAGACTCATTTTTATATCCATGCTTTATTCCTTTGCCTTTCCCTTCTGAGGATTCTATCATGACACATTATTGTAAGGCATGTTTAGAAAATACTAAGAATTTGTAATAATACTTAATTTCTTAATACTAAGAATTAAGATATGTGATGTATGATCTGAAGAACATGTTACTTCACTAGAAGGACTAATAATGAAAGATTAATTATTTGATATGTAATTAATTATAATTAGACCTAAAAAGCTAATGAAATATAAAGGGAAATTAGATAAAACTTAAGAACAACAGGGGAAAAAAGAAAGATATCCTTTATAATGCATATTATACATATCATGAATAGTTGGAATTATTCTCACTAACATCTTAGACAATAGCTGTGGATGAAATCAGAGGGCATTTGCTCCCAAAAAGGACTTGGGATAAACTCTGCAGCAGCTCTGCAAAGAATTTTCCTAAAAGTCAAACCTTCCATTACAAGTAACAGTGCTAAATATAATTCTGAAAAATCTAACAAATTATGAATCTTACACGATTAAAAACAGGTTTTACAAAAGCCAATCCTTTGATAAATGCCCTGAAAAGTACCCACATATTACTGGAAACTCCTGCCTCTAAAATTATTGGGTTTCTACCAACTTTCCTGGATCCTGAGCTTCAAAAAAATAGCTTCAGCTGCAGTCAATAAAACTACTTAATGACTCAGTTTCACATTTACCATCGTTCTGATTTTCCCAGAATATATTTAACTATTCTACAAGGTGAAATTATTTAGAAATATAGAATATCTCAAGTTGGAATGGAATCATAAGGATCATCAAGTCCAACTCCCTGCTCCTCACAGGACTACCTAAAATTAAACCATATGACTAAGAACATCATCCAGACACTCCTGAAACTCCTACAGACTTGTCTTGTGACTACTTCCCTGGAGAGCCTGTTACATTGACCGACCACCCTCTCAGTGAAGAACCTTTTCCTAATATCCAGTCTGAACTTCCCCTGATGCAGCTTCATTCCATTCCCTCATGTCCTATCACTGCTAACCAGAGAGAGAAGGGATCAGCACCCACCACTGCTGCCCTCCTTGAGGAAGCTGTAAGATATGATCGGGTCAGCTCTAAACCTTCTCTTCTCTAAGCTGAACAAAGTGTCACCCAGTGACCTTAGCTGCTCCTTGTAAGTGTTGCTCTCAAGGCCTTTCACTATCTTGGCAGCTCTCCTCTGGACACAATCTAGTAGCTTGATGTCATTCTTGTACTGAGGCGCACAAACTGCACACAGTACTCAATCTCCTCTCTCAAGTGATGGTCAACTCCCACTGTTGGCTGCCAGGGCACATGGTTGACTCATATTCAACTTGCCAGCAACCCATACCCCCACAACTCTTTCTATAATTGCCATTCAGATTGTCCCATGTCAGCCAAATTATCCTATAATCTTGTTAACGAATGTATTAATTTAAAACAACAAACAGAATTCAACTCATTCTTGCTATATTTCAATGTTTAATTGTCTTGTGATATGCTTGTTAATGTGCCTAGAATAAGTGCCTAGGAGTGCATTTTTTGTTCCGTGAATATCTCCAGAATGGAGCCCAGTAAGTAGACGTGAGCTGACACTACTGTTGAAACAGGTGTCAGCAGAAGTAATAGGCAGAGAAGTAGTTAACTGGAAGTCTTGAAGGGGTTTGCCCTTGAGCTAACACATACTTGTAAGCCTGTAAAAAGGTCATCACTTCAGACCTTTATATACACAAAGAATTGTAGTGACAGACAGACATGCCTTTTGGATAGATTTAAGGACTTAAAATGCAGTTAAATGGCCAAATCATGCCTATCTAAATCTAATTCTATGAACTCTTTCACAGAAGAAGCATAAGGGTTTTTTTATTCTGCTTCTGCCTTCATAAAGCTGTATGTTCCTGTGGTTAAGCATATTTATAACATTCCTTGTAAGTGATAGAAATAAGCATACTTGTTTTAGAGCCACTTGTGGGCAGATTTTGAAGTCTTTCAGTTGCCAGATTTACCAATAAATACTAGTTACATCTTGCCATGCAAAATTAAAATAAAGTTATCACATTTTATCATACATTGCAATGCTGAATAATATTCTTTGTCTTGTGGAAAAGTGGGAAATAAAATACAGTAAATATCAGAACATGAGACATCAAAGAATTATATTTGGCTCAAAATTATGTTAAATATTAAATTCACTCTAAATTTCCATTTCCAGGATCAATATTCAACAGTATATTCTTCAAAAGTATTCTTTAGTTTTCTTCCTTTCCCAAATCCCTTCTTTTTACTTTCCACCTGATATTAAACAGTTACTCAACTGAATCAGATCTTTCTGGTTGGTAGCTTGCAGTGCACTCTCTTGAGAGGATTTAAGTGGCTGCAGCAGAACACATTGTTATGACCTACTTATGAGTTTCAGATAATTTGCACATTACCAGAGTGGGTGTAACAGAATTATTCTCTGTGTTCAGGTTTCATAGTTCCAGATGTGCTGCAGTTGGAGCTAACTTGAATCTTTTCCACCATGATACATATAGTTTTGTTGCACCTAACACCTAAAGAAGAATGTCAGAGGAAAGGTGATTAGCTATAGTCAACAGGAAGATTAGTTTGAACTGGCTGGAGGTCAGTCACCACCAGTTTCAGGGCTCAAAGTCAGTGCATGTTCACTGCTTCTAACTTTGTTTTCTGAGAGGAGACAATTCAAGGCAAAATCAACATAACTTTTCCCCACATGCAACACACTGTTTTGCCTCACTACCACAAATCTGACTATTACTCAGTCAGCCTGTATTTTCCATTTTTAAGCCTTGATGTTCTTTTTCCTTTTCTGATTTAACATTGGTGAAAAACAACAGCAACAGCAACAAAACCTCCCAGAAATCAGCCCTGAAAACAAAGAAACCAAAACAGATTCAAGTACTTGTAGACATGAAGAAATCATTGGTTTCCTTAGCAACTGAATGCAGTTCTATATTAAGAACAAGAAAGTAATTAACCCTCTAATGTGAGGTAATGCTGGAAACACAAGTTTATATCTACATGAGTTTTTGGCTATTGCTCTAGTGCATTAAAATTTTAAATGATAAAGGCTAATCTCTGGTTAGCCATCCTATTAAAACAACCGGGACATTCCCCAGAACAGAGGTATATGTCATGAATGGAATACATCCAGATTGTAGATTGTAGTTTTTGGTCCTGATAGAGGCAGCTGTGGAATCCTGTAATTTGATTACATTGTAAGATGGTTTCTTCTCCTCTTGTGCATGCAGCTATGATATGTCTTAATTGTTGTCTGGAGTGACACATTTTTATAGATTTTGTTTCAGTCTCTGGTAACAGTTCACTGTGAAGTTAAAAGAATTCTGTGTTCAGATATGTATTCGTGTGTGAATATCCTGCTGTGCTATTAAAATCCCTACAACCAGGATTCAGAAATACACGCTTGGATGGATATAGCATGATTCAGTGGAACATTTAAACATGCCACAAACTTTAAGGAACACAACAGTTTTACGGATTTCTTGGTTACTACCTATCATGTTGTAATGAATGTCTAACAATGTGCCTTGACCCCCAGAATACAGAATTTTGCAGACTTAGTGGTGGTTGTGGTGTAGTCATCTGACTTTAGAATAATTCTTGTTTATGTAGGTGTTTAATGTGGTGCAAAATTAACTTAAATACCATATTGAAAAAATGACTGCAGTATATACAAATTTCTTTAGTGGATCTCATTCTATTACACTGCAAACATACAAATTTAGGCTTAGTGATTATTAAATATTACTAAATAATACTGGAATAATACAGGTTGATTTTAGTTCATTTTTACTGGAAGAAAGGTCACATCTGATATCTAAACCCCCAAATTAAATACTATTTGGGAGCTTGATCTGTGTATCATATTAATGAACTTTTTGCTTTCCTGTTCTTTATTTTTCTCGTACTGTTAACTAAAATACCAAACAAGGAAAATTAGTGTACTTCAGTAATACCTGTGTAACCCATCTGATTTTTGTGGGATTTTCTCAGCATCAATAAAAGTCAGGATTTCACCTTCTAGCCTAATGTCTTCCTGGTGTATCTTTATTGGCTTCACAGGAGTTTTATACCAAGAATAGAGCTGCCCCTGCTTCTTTCATGGTGCTGTGCCAAGGCTTATTGGAAGGGATAACCTCATTGGTCTCTACAGCTTCCTGAGGAGGGGAAGAGGAGAGGGAGGTGCTGATCTCTTCTCCCTGGTATCCAGTGACAGGATACATGGAAATGGTTCAAAGATGAATGAAGAGAAGTTCAGACTACATATGAGAAAACATTATTTTACTGAGAGGGTAGTCAAACACTGGACAGAATTCCTAGAGAGGTGGTGAATACCCCAAGCTTGCTGGTGTTTAAGAGGCATTTGGACAATGTCCTTAATAACATGCTTTAACTTTTGGTAAGCACTGAAAAGGTCAGGCAGTTGGAGTAGATGATTGTTGTAGGACCCTTAAAACTGAAATGTTCCATTCTATTCTTTTCTAGTCTAGTCTAGTCCACTTTATTCTAGTCCATTCTATTCTACTTTCCAGTTTACCCTCATTATAATCTGTACCAAAATACATGGTATTCCGTTATCAATCTTGAAAGGAGTTTGAATCATATGTATCCAACATTTAATTAGAAAACCTTCAAAGGTTTGCTAGTTTTGGGGGGAGAATGTGCAACAGCAAATGACAAGGAATTTGCAAACTTCACAGCTTGGAAGAATGAGAAAGGCGGTTTGTAACTGGAGGGGTGATATGTAACCATAGGTGAGCCCTTTGGTTTCCATGAAACTATGTTTCACGACGATTAACTGGCAATCAAACATTGGGAGACACAGATAAGCTATAACAAGCCTAATTTTTTAAAAGAAATCCTGCTTGTATGTTTTAATTCCGCCAAAAGAGAAGAAGGTGTATGTGTCTCAACTGAAATGTTATTGTTCAAGTCCTTTGTAACCTTTTTGTTTTGGAAATAAATGCAGCTCAATGGGTAGTCAGTTTTTCATGTTCAGAGAATATTTGTCCCGCAGACAGAGTCACATCTGCATGTGGCATCTTCAAGCCTACTATTTGCTAGTACAGTGCCAACATTATTTTATATATCTGTAATATCTTATTTCAAATGTGACACATGATGGAAATCTCACAAAGAGTAAAAATCACAGGTTTAGAAGTGTACTAACTGCACCTGCCTTATAAGTAGAAATAGAGCTTTTCAATTGTCCCAACTTAGTAGAACAATCAGAACAAAAAAATTGGCACTATTAGAAAGCTATTAAAATTATGTAGTACTCTAATGGTACTTAAAACAAAATATACCCCTAGGTCATTATTTCAGTGGAGTTTCCTGCCACGTAACATGCTAAAACTCTGAAGTATTTCTAAGGAAACATTTTTCATTAATAATATTAAACATATTTAATAATTCAGTAATGAAATATTTCAACAGTGTGAAACCTTTGTTTAGATTGACATCTATATTTACTGTACTAATTTAACTAAATGTTTATCTTTAAAAATAAAAGTTGATTTTCTGAAGCAATTTGAGGTTATCTAGTAATGTAGAAAATACTGTAATGTCAAAGGTAATTAAAACAAAACAAGATAAACCTATCACAAGACAAAGAAAATCATGTTGCAGTGAGGAACATGATATTATAGTTAACACAACTGCACTTGTTTATGTGCAGGTTAAAACTTTTTAGCATTACTTCATGAAATTTTAAACCATTAAACATCTTTCCTTCTAAAAATCCATCCAAAAAGAGAAAGTAAAAAAAAACCCCAAATGCATGAAGAAAGAAGTCATATACACATAAGCATCCTACATGTAAACTGAACACTGAAAAAAACAGAACTGGTATGTGACTTCTAGTGCATGACCAATGTGGATCATGAAAAATTTATCCTTTAACAGCTGGTAATAAGATGACAAAGAAGTTTGAAGCTTTATATCTGAGACATAAGAACAGAAAAAAATCAGAATTTTTTTCTTTTATTCCTTCTGACATAAACACTGCCTGCTACCTGTTCAAATCTTTTGATAGTACTCTTTAGAATAAAAACAGAACTGAATTCCGTCTTTCTCCAGAAAGTAATACATCCTTTGCACCTTGACAGTCCAAACTCATCATGCTATCTTTTTGCCAGCTGTTTATGGGAGATTAAGTGCCATCATGTTTTGGAATATCTCATAAAAATTGTCATAAAGGTACTGGTGATAATGGATTATAAATGCCGTTATCCTCTACAGAAGAGTATATAAAATATACAGGTTAAGCCATCAATTCTTCAGAGTTTTTTGTGAAAATCTTGTTCACAAAAAGACCATTCATAGAAAGTATTGTAATAAAGGCAGACAAAAAATACCCAGCTAGCATGAGTGATGAAAGAGCGGACAAATAGGTACTGAGAGTACTGAAAACAGCAGGAAATGTAGAGGGACACTAGAGAGAATTTGACAAAGTTTAGGGTAATATTGCTAAGAGCATGGGAAAAAAAGCAACAATAACTTGGTGTAGTTCTGTTGTCACTGAAAATAAAATAACCATGGAGAATCTTCAAGAAAAGCAAGAAGGATGACCCAGGGAACTATAGGCCAGTTATCCCACTGGCCTGATCCTGGTGAAGGTGATGGAGCAACAAATCCTGAAAACCATTTACAGGTACAGCAAGAACAAAATTCAATAGGAGTAGTCAGCTGGGGAAGACATGCTTTACAAACTTGAGAAACTTCTATAATGAAATGACTGGCCTGATAGATGAAGAAGGAGCTGTGGATATTATCTACCTGGACTTCAGTAAGGTATTTAAGACCATCTCCAATAAGATCCGCACAGACAGTATCTTAGTAATATCTCAGAGTACTTTAGGGGTCAATACTGGGCCTAATTGTGCGTAACATAGAATCACAGAACCACAGAATCATTGAATCATAGAATTGTAGAACAGTTTGAATTGGAAGGGATCTTTAAAGATCATTTGGTCCAGCTCCCCTGCCATGAACAGGGACATCTTGTACAAGAGCAGTGTGTTCAAAGCTATATCCAACCTGACCTTGAACACTTCTAATTATGGGACATCCACAACTTCTCTGGACAACCTGTCCCAGCACTGTCCCTTGTGCTGTCACTAAAGGCCCTAGTAAAATGTCTCTCTCCATCTTTCTTATAAGCCCCATTTAAGTATTGAAATACAACAATAAGGCCTCTACAGAGCCTTCTCTTCTCCAGATTGAACAACCCCCAAATCACTCAGCCTTTCTTCCCAGCAGAGATGTTTCAACCCTCTAACCATTTCATGACCTTCCTGTGGACCCACTCTAACAAGTCCATGTCTTTCTTGTACTGGGGACCCCAGAGTTGAATGCAGTACTCCAAGTGAGGTGTCACAAGAGTGGAGTAGAGGGGAGGAGTCACTTCCCTTGACATGCTGTCCACACTTCCTTTTGTGTAGCCCAGACTACTGTTGACTTTCTGGGCTGCAAGCACATGTTGCTGGCTCATGTCTAATTTTTCATCTACCAGTACTCCCAACTCCTTTTGTCCAGGATTGCTCTCAATCTATTCATCCCCCAGTCTGTACTAGTACTGGGGATTGCCCCAACCAAGGTGCAGGATCTTGGACTTGGCCTTGTTGAACATCATTAGTTTTTCACACAGGCTTACTCCTCAAACCCATCAAGATCCCTCTTGATAGCATCTCTTTCCTCTATTCAACCAACTGCACTGCTCAGTCTGGTATCATCTGAATATTTGCTGAGAGTGCACTCAATCCCACTCTATCTCATTCATGAAGACATTAAATAGTATTGGTCCAGGTATGGACCCTTGAGGGATACCAAGGGATACCACTTATCACTTGTTTCCACTTGAACATTCAACCAACTTGACCATCCAGCCAATTCTTCATTTATCTAACAGTCTGTCCATCAAACACATATCTTTCCAATTTAGCAGCAAAAATGTTGTTGTTGAAGATCATATCAAAGACCTTACACAAATCCAGGTAGATGATATCCATAGCTCTTCACTTGTTCACTGAGGCAGCTACTCCATCGTAGTAGCTGCCTAGCATAAAACTAGATTAATCAGGTACAATTTGGTGAAGCCATGTTGACTGTGTCTAATAACTTCTCTGCCCTCCATATGTTTTGACATATCATCCAGGACAATTTGTTCCATGTTCTTACTGGCCACAGAGGTAAGGCTAACTGATTGGTAGTTTCCAGGGTCCTCCTTTTTACCCTTTTTAAAAATTGAGTGAGATACTAATTTTTCTCCAGTTATAGGGGATCTTTTCCAATCCCTTTTTTCCAGTCACCAGAGATCTCACCTGACTGCTATGACTTTTCAAATATGGTGGCTTGGCAACTACATCAGACAGTCCCCTGAGGATCCTGGGATGCATCTCATTAGGTCCCACAGACATATATGTTCAGGTTCCTCAAGAGGTAGCAAACCTGATCTTTTCCTTGGATGGGAGGGAATTCATTGCCCTAGTTGCTGTCTTGAGTTTCAGGGGCTTGAGAGATGTGGGAAAAGAGATTACCATTGAAAACTGAGGCATATATCTTTGTTAATGATCTGAATGATAGCACAGAGTGTACCCTCAGAAAATTTGTTGATGATACAAAACTGGGAGGAGTGACTGATATTCCAGAAGGTTGTGCTGCCATTCAGAGGGACCTTGATAGACTGGAAAAATGGGCTGATAAGAACCCCTTGAAGTTCAAGAAGGAGAAATGCAAACCTCTGTACCTGCGAAGGAAGAAACACAAATACTTATATATGCCTGGGGTCACTTAGATGGAAATCAGCTTTGCAGAAAAGTATACCTGAACAGGTAAGTCTGGACACAACAAATAACCCAGAAAAGGGTTTATAATTTATAAAGACCACAAAGATGATTAAGAGCATCTCTCCTATGAGGAAAAGCTGAGGGACTTGGGACTTTTTAGTCTTGAGAAGAGAAGTCTTAGGGGGGATCTGATCAATGTTTACAAATACTTAAAGGGAGGGTGTCAGGAGGACAGGGCTGGTCTTTTCTCAGTGATACCCAGTGACATAACAAGAGGAAATGGGCACAAATTTGAGTATAAGTTCCACGTAAACATGAGGGGGAACTCTGTTACTAAGAGAGTGGTGGAGCACTGGAACAGGCTGCCCAGAGAGGTGGTGGAGTCTCCTCTGGAGACATTAAAAATCCTCCTGGACAAGTTCCAGTGCAACATGCTCTAGGTAAACCTGCTCTGGTGGGGGGGTTGCTTTTCTCTCATACTAAGATTCTACTTCTCTAGAGATTTTTTTCGCACCTAGACTGATGAACTTAAAAATATCTGTACAAGTCACAGTAAAAACATCAATTCTCTTTCAATATTAGGTTTTAAATAACTTTCTTATGTGTTACTTAAAGGATTGGCAAGACAGATCAGATTACTTGTTTTGTGCTTTACCTTCTTTTATACTGAGTGATGGTTTTTTTACAAGCTAGCATTGTCTCCAATGTTAGACTGCTCTGTCCTAAAACTTTATAGGCTTTTATTAAGTGGATAAATAGTTTAAGGTTTTTTCCTATGTCTCTAACACTATCACCACTCTAAGGAAAAAGATACAAGAGCACAGTGTGAATAGACCATCTCACACTGCTCCAGCTTCACATCTTTCATTGCTGTTTCTAATAAGCTAAAGGATAGATATTGGGAGGTCAGACACACATTGATTTGGTCTCATGATAGTATGTTGGCTAGTGTGTGATCTCTGTTAAACAGAAAGATACAAAATGCCACTCATCTCAGAAATTCTCTGTCGGAGATTAAAGACAGATGCATTGTCAGAATTATATAAAGTGTGTTCATAGATTTCATGCAACAATTTTATTGCTTCATCTCTAGGTTTTTTTTATTAAGTTAGTCACTGTGTTGGATAGCCTGTTACAAAAAAGTAAATGTGTGCAAGAATGTTCACATTAGAGTGTAAGACTTACTGTAAAATCAACCTTTTCCCTTGTAACTGAACCCTCTCAGAATTTGCGTGGAGCTGTGAAGGTTCAACTAAACAGGGCAATTTTATATTCGTTTTGTAGGAATAAGAGATATTTAAGTAGAAGTATGCATTTTCATTGATAAAATTTGTTTGAATGAACAGGTTTTGACTGAAAAATATACCCTTTATTTTATCCCTCAAAGTGTGTGCTGGTGGAAAAGCAGTACCATAGGGTATTCCATCATGGGGCACAGGGTGTAGTCTCATTTAAATATCAGGAAGGTGGACCTTAGCACAACATCTACATCTGTTAGCCACACATTTTCTAAAGCCACATATTTTCCTTTCCCATGTCAAAGAATCAGATGGCAATTCATTATGTGTGCTTCATCATCATTGTCTCATCTGCTGTGATTTCTAACAGTGATGACAGTTATGATTTTTGGACTGTTTTGATGATGGGATCTCACAAGCCTAGTGGGGCTATTTGCCCAGTTGAAGTGCATCTACATGAATGCACGCAGCATG
>BJBW01011820.1:0-34196 GCA_004320125.1 Scolopax mira
CACACTCTTCCCTATGCAGCCCAGGATTCCATTGGCCTTCCTGGCCACAAGAGCACACTGCTTGCTCATTGTCATTTTGCTGTCTACCAGGACCCCCAGATCTTTCTCTTCGGAGCTTGTCTCCAGCATGTCCACACCTAACCTGTATTGGTGCCTGACATTCTTCTTCCCCAGGTGCAGGACCCTACACTTTTCCCTGTTGAACCTCATGAGGTTCTTCCTTGCCCAGCTCTCCAGCCTGTCCAGGTCTCACTGGATGGCAACACGGTCCTCTGGCATGACTCTTCTTTCCAGGCAGTGTGGGTCACTTCAGCTTCCATCCTCCTGACAGGAAGTGACCACAGTATCCCTACCTTACACAGGAAACAGAAGACTGCCTCAATTCCTGACCCCAGGTCCTACAGCCTTCACTGGCCATCCCACCTGGCACTTGTGATCTTAGTTCCCACAAAAGAGTGACAGGGTTGCTAGAAAAGGGACCAAAAATGAACCACAATGCTTCCTTTCGCTGCCCTGGCTGTGCCCCCCTCACCCACGCAGCACTGGCACACTCGTGGCTTCCCACAATTGCCCAGTGGAAAGGATATTTTGGCTTTTCCCATCTACCACAGCTGCCTCCCCACCTGGATGACTTCCCACCCGTAAATATTAGCTTTGTAATGTCAATGACTCCCAACTCGCCCGCAAGTGTGGTGAAACCACAGGGAATGGCACACCTCACTCTTGGAAGCAGCCCTACTTGTGAAGGCAGGACATGGGCAAGGCTTGCTGGAGTCTCAGGCTGAGCCTCTCACTCCCACAGGATTTTTTCCTAAGTGTTTCATTTGCAAAGAGGCCATTGCATGACATTCAGCCCCTGCTTTGTTTACGAAATCTGAAACTGAGATCAAGCACTAGCTGGGCTGAAAAGGTCAGTTTGCCTGTTCGCAAAGTCCCTCCCTTCATTTCATTTCCATCAGGGTACAGACCTGTTGGAGAGAAACAAGACTCTGGTGAGGTTTGGATGGAAGACACAGGATCTGGGCTGCAAAGGGAGGCGAAGATCCAAGGAGAAAGATGGGGAAGCTGGGCACAGGGCTCCGCCAAAGCAGAAAATGGAGATGATAGACGGATTTGATGACCTCCCAACTATCCCAAAGCCGGGGTTAACTACACCTCCTCACTTCCGCAGCAACATCTCCCTTTCAAATAAAAATGACCAAACATAGGATTTATAGCCCTCTCATACATAGAGGGTTTATGGGGTGCTTCAGGAAATTAAGACAAAGAATACTGCAGGTTAATCATGTGACCTGCAGTCCAAGTAGTTAAAACTATTCTGTAAATAACCTGGCCTCCCACAGGCACACAAACACACACACACACAGAGAAAAGCCCTTCAGTTCCTCAAGGAAACACATCTTGAGCATGAATTTTTGACCCTGTCTTCCAGACTTTATCTTCCTCATCGCTTAGGGTTAGGAAAACATCCCCAACGCAATGGTCAAACACTCATGGCTTTTTGGTTTGCATTCCAAAGTAAGACTATAAACCCAGAAATGTATGACATGAAACGGGCTGGGGCTGTGCCCAGAACGGGCACAGCAAGACCCTGGCCCAAACCGAAGACCGCTGGGGAGACACAGCGTTAAGGGTTTGGGTGTGGACTCATGTTTCCCCCAAATAACCCCTGTTAATTAACAGCCTGCGCCTGAGAAAAGTAACCCTGTAGGAAAGAGTTCCACTTAACTGCCTCTCTTACGATCCCATCTTCTCTGAGAGCCACAAGTAGCTCGGAGGAGACCACAGCGAGAGGGAGTTACAGCAGTCTCCATGAGTCTCTCCTAAGACGGAATGTTAGGAGGCGTAACCTTGGGAACGCCGGTGACTGCAAGCACATGCAGAGCCAGAGGATGACCCACGGGATGGCAATGAATCTCTTCTCCAAAAGAAATGAAGGATGCTGCCCCCCAGCTATCCTACAGAAGTGCCTCTGCTCACCTCCCTGCCCTGCTGGGGGGCTGGTGGTGCACGCCTCCTCTCCCACTGTCTTCACAGCAACTTTTCTTTTTAAGCAAAGTCTAATAGGACAGAGGCCAGTTCGGCATGCTGAGAAGCAGCTTGTCTGGCCAAGGAAGGATACCCTAGGTAATGCGGGAAGCTCTTGCTAACACAGAAAGAAAACCCAAGTTAGGCATGAGGCTAAGCTACATGAAGGATTTCAGAGTAAATAGGAGCTCAGGAAAGGATATCTACTTGAGAAAGGAGGATATAAGGCCCTTGTGTGTGATGAAGAAGCTCAGGGACGCCAGTAACTGCCTACTCCCCCTCAAAGCTCTAAAAGAAAAGAAATCAGAGAAAGGGAAGTCATTAAGGGAAAAAAAGCAATAAAAACCTCCACCTGTATCAGCATAACTCCCTGGCTACCACCAGTCTCTCCCCCAGGTTTCTCTTATGTGCAGGATATGATTATTTATTGACACACTTATTTTTTCAGCTCTACAGTGCCTAATGCCATGGCTGCTGGGCTTCTTGTGCTGGCAAGACTAGATCGTAATAGAAGAGGACCAAAGCTGAACCTGGAGATAACAGTACAATACATGCCAAATGCCTTCTGCAGTGCAGCCTGAGGCATCCTATTGTTGTCCTGGGCTAGAAAATGGGACTGAGCTTCAAAATCAGGCTCTAGGTAGAGACAACTCCACAGTCGGGGTGTCTACACCCTCCTCTTTGACCAAGAAACAGCAAGCAGGTGATAGCTTCAGCGGGGTGTACGGTGAAAGAGAACCTTTGGTGTCACTTTGGTGCAGACCAGTCAGTGTCTTTGAGGATCTGAATGGCTCCCTGCAGGAACACAGGCACCTAAGCATGCCTCAGGCTGTGTACAACTGGGCCCACTCTTTGCTACCAGAATCTCCTGTGTGGCACTCACAGCTGTGGCACAATTGCTGAAGCCAAACCTACAGAATCAAAAATCCACATTTAGAAAGGATAGCTAGCTACAGACAACGGACTAGCTAAAAAGGCTGTCAGGCCTCCTCCTCATCCAGATTTGTGAACTGACATGTCACTATGTGCTTACTCTGTCTCTGCCATAAGCATCTTTTTGGCACTATTAGAGCCATTTTGCAGCCACGTCCTTTCAGTCCAGAATGCTCGACTACTTCCTTTTCCTACGGCAATGAAATTAGAGGATTCATCCTAGATGCAGTGGGACAATTGAGTTCAGAATCATCAACGTGCTGGTGATATCTCAGCCAAGCTGTCCACAGTCACACCTATGGGTTTCGACTAATGATGAAAAGGAAGTCTGGCCAAACTGAGTCACGGGGAAAGGGGAGTTTCTGGAAAAGTAAGCTGTGTATATGATTTTCTCCCAAGGAGCAAATACAGCACTGTTCCTGCAGGATCCAGAAAAAAACAAATTTGTAACATCTTGTGGTAAATCATAAGAGCTTTCAACAGGTCTACAAGACCTTGGACATCTTAGCTTTGTCTAACATAGGAAAGGCTGGGGAAAAAAATGGCCTGGGGTGGGCCTATGGTTGTTGGTAGATTGATTGTGAAAATTCCAATAAATGTTGAGAGGGGAGAACTGCTAAAAAATCAAAACCGGCTAGGGGAATTTAGTACCAAAAATCCTGTGAACTTTCATCAGACCTTACACTCTCACTGATGGATAGCTTTCCAGTATCCATATGGATGAATTATAAGAAGAGACTGAAAATTAGATTCCACAGAAACACAGTAACTGGGGAAAGAATTTCAGTGGGAAGGGGTGAGTTTACACTCTGTATAAATACCCAATTCATTCGATGTTTGCAGTAATCTTTTGTGGACATACTCCTTGGGTTTGGTCGTTTTTCGTATCTCAAAATAGCCACGCTTCCCTCTTTAGTCCTTCCTGGGCTCATGGGAGGCTGAAATGAGTCACCAGGGGACCAGCTGAGTCATCCAGCCAAAGCTTGGAAAGTGATGCAAAATTGGTCATCACATCCACGACTGAAACGTGGATGACAGCAGCCCTCCTAGCAACCAACCATGGATTAGGCAGCAGGGGTTGGAGACCACTGCCACTATGAGCCACTATTTTAAGCCGGACAGAAGGCGGTGTTAAATGAAATTAGTACAATGCAACACACACGCTGACCACTAGGTCTGCATCTGACACAAAGCCCTTCTCCATTCAGTATCCCCATCCCAGTCACATTAAGAAAAAGGGAGTTGCTTATCTCAGAAATGGCCATCTCCATCTTCCAGATCACAGGAAATTTCTAGGCAATTTTCCAACCTCTACAAACCAAAGTCCTAATTCATTCCATTTCTTTAGAGTATCATCAAATCTTAACCAAACCTGTTTCGATATGAAGTTTCCCTCAGGATCAAATAACTGTGACCTTTCAAGAACACAGGTCCGTATTTCATTTTTATGTCTATTATCTTCAGAACAAAAAGAAGCGGGGCAATTGCTTTTGGGTACAGAAAATGTATTTACCTAACAGTTTTTTTATGGCCGTTACAAAAGTTTAGTGAGCGAATTCAGGAGAGTGGGGGGCTGTTAGACCTGTCCTGAAGAGCTGGGCACACCGTGAGCAGATGCAGTGCAAGCTTCCTTGCCCCACACATTACTTGGACAATGCATTTGGACACTGAACAAACGGTGCTCATCCCGACCGGCTGCCCAGCCATCCTGAACCTGCTGTTGATCAGCCCACCCCTCCAGGCACATCTCAGACACCTCAACGGGCTATAAGTGCCAAGCAGGACCTCAGCCCCACAAAAGTTAGTCACTTAGGTGTGAAGTTTAACACTGACATATTTATACCAGCACCTACAAAATCAGCATCACCGCAACACCTTTACCTCTGCCTCCCTTCACAGAAATCTGGTAAAAACAGAAAACAGGATGTAGCTGAGTGACAAAACCACTGAGGGCCACAGAAAGCACTAATATTAACTATTATGGAAATATTCACAAAGGAGACAAGTAAAGGGGAGAAGGTGTAACTCTAGAGCAAAATCTCTAGGGGAAATGCCTCTTCTCCCTGTGCTGCCATGGAAGAGCAACACTGACTTGCAAGGGCTGGGACAGATCGCACAGCTGCTCAGAGAAACCCGTCCCTGCACAGCTCACCATTGCCCTGTGAATCTCATACCACAAGGGGCACGTGTCACAGGTCAACAGTGCAGGTCCCTCTGTGGTTCACCCAGAAAACCTGCTGGGTCCTCTCACTTCTCACCCACCCCTGGCAGCGGCAAAGGGCACAGAGGGGCTGCACGGGAGATGGCACCAAACAGGTTTTCATGAAACCACTCTAAATTTCCCAACTAATGATGTCACTCCTGTTTCGTCTTGGTCTTTCCCTCCAACACATCCATGATGCATCTCTCTTGCTGTGCCTCTGCTCCCAGCCCTCTGCACCTCCTCTCCTTTTTCATTTACCACCACCCCCTCTCCCCCTCTCAAAAAAAATAATTAAAAAGTTGAGATGTTCACCGAATCACAGAATCTTCATGGTTGGCAGGGTTTATATGGGCATCAGTGATTGAAGGATCCAACAAACCGGTGTAACGTTTAAGCCTTAGAGAAGATGGATGGCCAACAGGAGCAAGTGTAACAGGACATCTAGTCTTTTAAAGGCTTGGTGGTAAAGAGTGCGAGCTGTTCAAATGAAATGATAACTTACTCCATGCTCTGCAGGGGCAGAAAATAAATATGAAACTGGATCCTGGCAAGATCCCAAATTGACCCTCCTGCTTTCTGCTCTGGCTGCTCCAAGGAACACGCTATTCCTGGAGGAGTTTTAAAAAATAAAGCCCAAGCAAGTGTTCTCATATCCTCTCCACTTCCCAAAGCCAACGCAAGCAGCTCGCTTGAGTGGCCCTCCCACACATGGCACCCTCTGGGTCCTGGCACTTGCTACCATCCCAGCACCAGCACCAGGGGCTGCCGTGGTACCAACCAGGAGCAGTGTGGTGACCGCAGCGTGCAGCTCAGCACACACGAGCTCCAATAAACTTGTCAGGCTGTGCAAGGCATGAATCATATGGATTGCCACAACAGCAACCCAGCGTGTGCAGCCCTGCTAAAACAAACAAACAAAATTCCTAAGACATCCCAAAACACAGTTGTAGGTACACAGACACTCTCCTAAGACTGACAGTACAGTTATGCTACAGGGTTTGCCCGAGAAACATAGACCCTCCTGATGTGTGACACTTCAGAAATGCTTCAGCATGGCTGTAGAGGGGAGCCAGGGGAAAGCTGGCTCTTCTCACCAGGAACCTGGACCCTGACCAAGCAGACGGCTGGGTTGCCCGGGATGCTGGAGGTGTGAGAAAACACTTGTAGCAAAGGCTGCTCATCAGTCACCACAGGCTGCGGCCACAGAGATTGCTCAGGGTCTTTTGGAAAACACAACTCCAAGTGCACTTGGCCGGCTGGAGATGCTGCCTGTCTTACACTGGCAGGGAAGTTATGTTGGAGAAACGGCAATGCCTTTTCCTCCTCAAGGTCCTGGAGTTCTTGGTACAGCCATGAGACTGAAGCGTGGAAATAGTGCTCCAAGTGCATCTGAGGAGTTTCCATGGTGCCTTTACCCTCTGGGGTCACCTTCAGAGTGGATAGGATGAATACACCATCCATGCTTGCTGGCCACCAGAACATACCATTTCACGGCATGAAACAATGACACTAATAACTAGACTTTGGAGGTAGATACATTTTTCACTTGTACCACTGGTCAATGGAGACATTGACCACCTTAGCATTCTGGTTTTTCCCTTGCTCTTTAATGATTTTACTGTGTCACCTCTTTAGCCACAGTCCTTCAAATCCTTGCAAGATGTGCCTCACCTTCTAGGCAGCAGCTGCAAGCCTGTGACCCAAGAGATGAATCAGACAGACAAAAGCAAAGGGGAAAGGTGTAAGGAAGGCCAGTTTGTTTGCTTTTCCTGAAGGATTCAGGCCCAAGACTTCAGCTTCTCCAGGTCAAGACAGTGTCTGCATTAGAAAATATTCTACAAATTCTTTATTTAACCATTCCCCTGGGGCAGCTGGCTAGACCCTCACGCCACAGGCACGTGGGCCTATGTCTGACTTTAAGCACATGAATTGTCTTAACTGACTTCAGCAGGACAACTCAGGCATTGAAAGCTAACCACATGTGTAGGCATTAGCGGGATCAGGGCATTAGTCATCTTCCCTTGTTTTCTGCAAGGGGGGTTGTGTATTAAAAAAGAAGCAAAAAAAGCCCAACCACAAAACCTGTAGATTCAGTTCAGGTATCCGAGTCATACTTGAATCTAAATTAAACCCCTCTCTCCCACTCTCGCTTTTTAAAAAGTCATTTCCTAACAGTTTTTTGTTATTATTTGGTTATTTTGGTTATTATTAGTATTTGGTCTGCTCTCAACTGATTTCAAAAGAAATCCTGCGACAGGTAGAGTCTCCAGCACCCCTGCCCTCCCCAGAAGCTGCATGCTCTCAGAAGACCTACATAGGAATTCCACGAGTTTTCTTTTCCTGGCTTTTCCTGCAGATTCTTCATTCCTTTTTTTCTCCATGACTAGCAATACATATAGTCAAACACGCTCTCTGCTCTCGGTGGAGCTTGTCTGCTGCTGCTGCTGCACACTCTCCACCTGGAGTGAAAACTCCTCTTTGTGACACCCCGTTGTCACTGCAGCCAGCACTGATGTCACAGACCGAGTATTGTGACTTCAGCTGGAAAAGGAGCAGGGGAAGCAGATGAACTCCGAAAACAAAGATATTGTTTTGGTGTAAACAGCCTCCAATGAAAAGAGGGGAAAAAAATTAAAAAGAAGTATATATAAATACATAATAAATAAAGCTTTCTCAAAGAAGTGTAAATAAATATATGATAAATAGAGTTTTCTCTAGACAGATCTTTCAACGTCCCAACTAGGTACTGAAAAGTTTGTCATTTTTTTTTCTGTTCTGTTAAGAAACAGGGCCCTTGCTAGCTTTTGAAATAATCATTTTCTATCCTTTTTTGAATGTTTTTATTAATACCTTCATGTCTCATCACTGTCCCAGAATAAGCAAACACCACTGCTGCATAAAGGAACGGGTCTCAGGAAACAATGTATGGTGTGTTTCCAAACCCTTCGTAAATCCACAGGCAGCTTGCAAATACTGCCTGCATTCCTCCGTGAGGGCGGATGATTGTCATATAAGTCACATATTAATGCAGTTTGGAAAAAAAACCCTTAACCCCATTCAATCACATCCCCTTCCACCTTTACACTAAAACCCTGAGGTTATAATTACACCTAGGAGCAGGAATAAATTAAAACAAGTGCTGCTGTAGTCTTTTTTTCTTTTTGGAAAGAAAGGTGATCCCATCTACCCTGCCTTATGTGTTCTGTCTAACGCAGAACGGGGCTGGCTGGCAGTCAGAGGGGCAAAGAGTTGGTTTTCACGTGGTCAGACATGAAAATGAGGTCATTTTCAGAGGTCAGAAATGGAGTAACACATCCCATGTCCTAACACGTGCCAGATCTTCAGAGGGGGACGTTACCTCCCCTTCTGCTGCCCAGGACATCTTCAAGCTGTGGCACCCCAGCAGCTCTGAGGAGGGGAGCAGGAGGGAAGGCACAGGCACCTCATGGGTTAGACACTTTCCACCCCTTAGTAAGGGTTATTAAAAAAAGTAGCACACCATGACAAAGTCAATACCCGGCAGTTTGGGTGTGAAACATGGGAGGTTGGGGCAACAGACTGATGCATCGCAGTGAACTCCCAGGAGGGGCATGTCTGAATTCTTCACTTTTATGGCTTGACGCTGTCTTTCACAGGAGATGAGCCTCTCCCATGGTAACAGCCCCTTTTTTTTTCCCCAAAATCCCTGTTCCAAAGCAACTCTGTGTTTCCCTTGCTTCAGTTATGGGAGATGGGACTCTGGTGGTGATCCACACTGAGGACAGGTACAACCTGGAAGTGACCAAAGATGCCCACAACAGTGGTTGGTCTCAACCTGTAGGCACACGGTGCAGGAAGCAAGACCAAGAGATTACAGCTCCTTCATTGCTCCCTCAAAGGGCCCTTGGCTGGAGCAGGACCACCTACTCTACCCCAACTTCTTCTCGAGGGTTTCAGCAGGGCTGAGAGACCTCAGCTCTGAGTTACACACTCAAAGCTGCCAGTTAAAAGGAGGAGTCAATAGCAGGGAATGTGAAAGGCATTTGCTATTAAAAGAAACAAAAAACAAAAGAGAAAGAAAGAGAAAGAGAAACTCTTGTCTTGCTAAAACACAATTGCCTAACGCTTGAACAACTGTAATAACCAACCAGTGCTGGCAGAGCAGTGCCTGACTGTCTTGACAAACCTTTCTGTAAATTCACATGAGGAAGAAGGGGAAATATTGGTAGGACTTCAGCTATCAGCTTCTCAGGGGACACCACAAATAATAAGCAGTTCCCTCCCCAAAGTACCCTACCAGCATCCCAGCTTTACAAAAAATGGATGCTTAAATATTTTTTCTGAAATATAAACTTGCCATGCACAGTCAAAATTTAAAAGAAATATAGGGCATTTTTAAGAGAACCTCCATGGGGAAAAGCAACTGTGAAATAGCCAAACATCAATTATGAAAACCACATCAAGAAGAGGCTCTTGTGCACGGGCTTTAGAGTTTAGGGATTTGAAGAAAATGTGCATCCTGGTTTGATTCATAATGTAGGCAGAGAATGAGCAAGTTTCCTCAACTTGTACAGCTCAGCAAGTATGTTCCCGTGCTGAACTGTAACCCTTTCCAGTCAGGGTATCTATAGAGCTCTCTGGCATCTCCTACCTCCTGGTTCATGGCAATCTTTCCTCTCCACTCCCACCTCCTCTGCCCCATCGGAGTGACCAGCTCACTCCCATCCTATGTTAGTGCAGGAGCAACAGCCCATAGCACTGTGACATGGGCAAACTTCTGCTGAAGTGTGCATCCCAGCCATCCAGTGGCTTGCTCACTGGTGGCATGATCACGATTTTTCACTTCAAACCCTCAACCAGAGCCTCCTCCTTCCTCCCCTGCTGCTGCCCACATACAACTCTGAACCAGGAACGGGCTGCAGGCAGCCCTGCTTCCTTCCACCTGATCAAACACATATGGCTAGAAAAGCAAAGCCTACGAAAGCGAACAAAAGCAGAGGGATTTGGAGGTGATTCTGCTTGTGAGTCAGGACTGGATCATGTTCCCAAACTTAAAGATGACCGTCTCATGCGTTTATCACCGACTTAGGATTTCCACAGGGCAGGAGTCGGGACAGGGGGCGACCAGAGCACCCTGTGAGCACTCAGGGTAAAACCAGGAAACATCATCCTACAAGACCCACAGCAAAAAGCAATGGGATGACCTCGTCCTTCTTTAAAATGACTTGGAAGTCTGTTGGTTTGTGGCATTGCTGTTTAATGGTACGCAGCGTTATCATAGAAAAACAGCATAAACCGAACAGCTGTCATAAGGGCAAAGAAGACATCTCTGTTTGTTTGCTGTTTTCCTCCATCACTGACTTCTCTCTGTCTCAAGGGTCACACAGCTCCTACACGCAATGCCTGGGTCCAAGGCTTCACCACGAATTTTCCTCTCTGATGATCGATGGCACCAGGCGTTTCCCTGTCCCTTCTTCCAGGAGCAAGGGCTGTTTATTATTCCTCATGCCCACTCCGCATGAGAGAAAACTACACAAAAACCATCAAATAGTGAAAGCAGGACTATTTAAAGCTACAAATCAAGAATGCAAGGCTTAGGAAACCTCAGCTTTACGAATGCCCGTGCAACCTGCCTTTGGCCCCCTTTCTTGCCTACGTTTGGTGGCAGAGCTGTTAATCACATAATCACAGGCTATTTTTCTACAGGACCTTGGCCTCACCCAGTACAGCAGGATACAGGGTGCTCACTTAGTGAGCGACTAAGTCACTATTTTGTCTTCTCCAGCCTGTTCAAGGTGTGGCCCCAAGCCTTGTTTACTAGGTACCAGCCACTCTCTGCTCAGCAGACAGAATTAGTAATTTACTCATGGGCCTTCCCTACAGTACGCATCATTAGAGTAACTGAATGCTTCACAAACATAAAGGAATGTATTTTCACAATGCCCTCATAAAGCAACACACTGCATTATCCCTACATCATGGGCAGGGAATTGAGGCACAGCGAGATTAACATGAAAAGCTTCCACTAATTTTTAACTGCCTAATTGAAACTCTTAGGTCCAAATTCTTCAGAGACTTGTTTTGTCTGATGAGGATGTGGTGACAACCATATTTTAAGGCTTAAACCTTGGCCAGATTTGGGCTGATGTTCTTGGAAGACCATAGAAGTGGTGCCTCTGACATGAATACCATGCAAATTTTATTGGGTCGTTAAGGGTGTGTGTATGTGTTTTCTGTCTTACTTATACATTTATTATCTATAACATTCATCAAAAAATTCAAAAGAGGTATAAAAGGGCTGTTTTCTAAATATACATTCTGAGGCTGGTATCTGGGATGGAAAATTTTAGTCAAGAGAGTTTAACTTTGGTAAAGTTGTGAACAACCAACAAGAGGGTCTTATAACAGGGAAGCTGTTGGACGGCCTCAACAGCAGGTCACTGCCATGACATACACTTCTCTTTGTCTTGGATTATAGTATCCAGCTGTTGAAGAAACCACGCATGCCAGATGTTACACTAACAGAATCATATCAAAAACTTAAATGCCAACTGTAACTAAAGCTTTATTTCATATCCTGGTTCTATTCAGATAAAGAAGACTCATTCATTTTGAATTGTAGCACACAACAGAGTCTTGTTACTCCGTTCCAAACAGCAACTTTTTGCTTGAGCCCCACCTTTCCTCCTGTTGTCTTGGAAAGAGAAAGCAAGTCAAGTGTCAGGTATTGTTGGCAGCAGTGGTCATAAGCTGGATATAGGACAGATGGACAGCACTCAGAGGTGGTGACTCTTAACGTTGTTATAAACATATCATTTCCCTGTTTATATACAAGGACATTCACAAAATCCTAAAAAAAGACCCATCTAAAAATTCCAGACAGTGATTTTTCTGTGTTAAAACCAGGAAAGAAAGACTGACAGACAAAAAGACAGATGGGGTAGGGGGAAAGGAAAACAACAACCCTACAACCCAATCCATGATGCCAGCCTTCTTCAGAGCAATAAATTATCTTCAGAGACACTTTTGTAGAAGTGTAAAATCCAACCTTGCAACTGTGCTCAGGACTCAGGTGAAACAGAGTGAGATAATATGGGGGTTGCCAGGAGAATTGGCTCCTCCATCACCTTGTGAACACACCAGGACAATCCTGGGATAACTCCTGATGATTCCTTTTTCCCACCCAAGCTGTATTCCTGGCAAATGATGTTATAAGCTGTCCCTCCCCTAGACACATACCACACACATGCAGAGATGAACAGACCCAGTTTCTCTGTCCTGCACTGAAAACTCTTGCTGTATATCCCTGCTTTTCAGTCAGCAATGTCTCCTGACTGCACTAACATTGACTAATTTAGTATTTTTAATCACAGAGGGATTTACAGCACTGCACTACAGCGCTCTCTTTTATTATACCCACAGTTTCTGCTGGATCTGGGTGCACTCTACATACAAAGTTGCACATTAGACAAATTACACTGCACATTAAGTAAATGTCTCTCTAGGAACAGGATTAGATGAAGAGGCAAATCTTCCTCATTCCTACTGTATAAATTAATGTCTCCAAAATCAATATGAAGTAAGAGCTCCACATCAATTTATGAAAAAAACAAACAAAAAAACCCAGTTTAAACGTTTTCCACAATGAATCGAATTTATGTAGGAGCTGCATTCTTTTTCTCCTATTTTGTTTAATAAATAAAACAGCTGGTCCAAAGAATCAGGTCAATCAGTGCCTGGAAAAAGCCCCATTAAAGCTGCTATATAACCTAGTTTCTCAAGCTGCATGAGGCATCCTAATATTGGAGAGGTAGAAGTCCATGCAGAGACAGCCTGGATGGCTCAGCTTCTGGCCTCTCAGGGTTACTGAGGATATGTATCACAAAAGATACCAGTAAGTGAGGTATCTTGCAAACATCCAAAGAGCAAGGCTTTGAAGGAGCACAATGAAGACAACATGATGAATCCAGAACTTCACATTAATATGGCTAGTGATCTTGGGGATCTAAGTTGAATGTCATCCAGCATGAAGAGATGGGAAGGGACCACATTTTCACACATGCTCAGACCCCCTCAAAGCTAACCTAGCCCTGCTGCCACAGTGAGTGACAGCACCTCTTCTCACAACACTTGACGGCTACGTGGTCACATCCTTCCCATGCCATGTGGGAGGGTGAATCCAGCAGTGCCCAAAGCCCTGGGTGTGCTGTGCTGGCACAGAACCTGTTCCAGTGCTGGCAGAACAGAACCCCCCCATCAGCCTTCCTCCTCCTGTACCGCACACGGCTGTCATTGTGACGCCCTGGCCCCGGTCACCTTGGAAAACAGCCCTTCCTTTTTTCTACAGGTTTGTAACTGCATTGCAAAAGGCATCACAAAGCACATCCTATAGAGACAAAGATGGTGTCAGAAGAAAGTGAAGTGACTTGCTCAAGCTTATAGAGCCAGGCAGCATCAGAACTGGTAAATGAAACCTCCTGACCCACAACCCTAGGTTTTCGCTTCTTAAGTAAGGATTCTCTTTCCTCATTAAAAAACTAAAAATGGGAAGAGGGGGAAGAGTATTCAGTAGGCACAATGAATTTGGCCCTCAGAAGGCTTATGACCTGATATACTTTTTTTTTTCACTTTCACCTCCATTTCCCCTGATAAAGTTACTGTAACTTCCAGGACTATCCTTTACTGGGCTACTTTAACCTAGCATGTCGACTCAATATACTTTTCCCAACCATCTGAAAGCAGAGACCATCCTTCCCAGAGAGGAGATTACTTTCTCGCTTTCAGTTTCTCTGGATGTCCTCACAATGCCCTGGACTGAGACTACTTCTCTTTCTAGATCGTGCTGAGGGGCACCAAAGTCCTATCTGCTGGTCCCAGCCTGCAGTACATGGCAGCCTAAAAGGGTACCCTGGAGGTAAAACCTGGTTGTTCTCTATTAATTTTTCATTTCAAGAATGGCTCCAGGGAAAAGAGGGAGATATAGGTCAGAGACTTTGGAGGCTGATTAGTAAAACTCCGTACATATTTCTTTCTTTTTTTTATTTTTTTCTCTCTTTTTTTTTCACTTCCAAATACAGAAGCAGAGGGTTTTCCCTCTGTATTTCTCATTTACTCCTCGAACATCATCAGCATTAGTCAGCAAACTCCTGCTATTTCCTCCGTGAGCCCCTGACACTTGCAGAGTGACTAACCCTTCTCTCCACGCACTTCAGCAACAACAATTTGGTTTTTCTCCCACCCCCCAAGAAAAACGGGTCTCCGTGTTGCAGACACACAGCACTGCCCTGAGGTCACTGCCACATACGCTCCCGCTGCCACACGGCTGCAAACACCACGATTTTGTTATGTGGAGAGCTGGAGAGCCAGGAGGGGATGGCAGGGCCTGCCCTCACAGTGGGAAGCTGCCAGCTACTGCCCCAGGCACGGGCATGTGGGGAACCCAGTGGAGGAAGGCTCGGCTGACCTAGCTGCTCTTTGTGGCCTTGCCAGTAACCAGTAACCTGGTCTGTTGGGTCACGTTGCCTGCAGGTGCCTGTATTGGCCTTTCCTTCCTGGGACCAAGACTCTCTGCCTTCACCGAGGTGCTGGGTGCCTGACACAACGCGCAGAAGGTCTCAGCTGGGCTTCTGAGGCAGGAATGCAGGGTGAGTGGAAACACAGCTCCCGGTGACTCAAGGCCGGCTCATCAGAGCGTGACAGAAGGTTCCTCCTGTCCAGGTGGGCTTGCACAAGATGTCCACCCACAGCCACGCTCACAGAGGGCCTGGCAGGCAGCTCACGCTCGCGCGGGCATACCCACAGACCTGCCCACACTCGGCTCTCGGCGCCAGCAGACAGAGAGGTTGTTGCCTTCATCTTTCCAAGGTGATGCCAAGAGCATGCAGACCATCCTCCCCTGTGGCCAACATGCAAAGAGGACACCTTACCACCAGGGCAAGGCCATGCCCTCAGGCTACCTGAGGTAGAGGTAGGTGCTAACTCCTGCCACCCTTAATGGGAATGACCCACATCCAGAGCAGAGCACGCCAGTAAGGATCAGCGGGAAGGCTTGCCAACTTGGTGCCGAAGAATAAGTCTGTTTCCCATTTAACCTTGACACCCTCACCCCTGGCACCGACCCTGCTCCCCCCGACTGTTACCTCCGTCCCCATGGCAGGAGAGACTTCTGCATCGCTGTGTAAGGAGGCATGAAAATAAACCACCGGCTCCAGTGCCACACTCCCTCCTGGCAGATCTGTTTCTCTCTTCTTAACTGTTTCCAAGTGCCTGGCTGTTTTATAATCCCCACTGAGCATTCCCTTAACTCCTTCCTCCCTGAGCCCTTCCACCCTCCCTCGCCCGCTCTCTCTCAAAAGGCAGTAAAAGCCAAGGCGAGGTAGGGGGTACAGAAAGCGAAGGAGGGGGCCCGAATCAAAGAAGGAACAACTGAATCAAATTGCACATATAACAGAACCAGCGAATTAGTCATTTCCCCAGCCTTCTCTTACGCAGACAACTGACTCTTCTATTAAGATATTTCTTTTTTTTTTTCCCCCCGTGGACGTTTGTGTACCTTAGAAGCTTACTTCTTTGCTAATCTCCTCCTGCTTCTTCATACCGTGAGGTCACATCCTTCTGCTGGTAGCACAATTTTAAATCACACAGTGGCTTGCCCTTTGAGGTCCAAACTGAAATCACTTTCTCAGATCGCAAGTAAATATGAGTTGATGGCTTCACGCCCAACGTCACCACCCCCACCCCCATTTATGCATATTGCAAAATCTGAGAAGAATTGGATGGAAAGGGACCTTGGCAATCACTGCGAGGAGGAGCTCAGGCAGAGGGACACAGCCTTCTGAGACATGGAACTTGGCAATTGCCCTGACCCGAGTTAGCGAGGGCCACAGGTGCTGTCGGTGCTCGAGGCTGTGCACTGCACGTGTGTGTGCATGCGTGTAAACAAGTGGGGAAGAGGGAGATGCCTGGCCTGAGACATTTTAAGAGACCCACCGGTCAGGGTTGCCCCGGGATAGCCACGATGCAGGGCGGGTGGCCGAGGCACGCTGGCAGCACGGTGCTGGTGGGACAAGCATCGTGACCCAGCAGCTTTGGATTTCATAACCACAATTACGTGCAATGCCACGTCACAGAACACTCTGGTACATACACTGCTCCTGTGAGAGGAGGAATAAAGAACACAGGGTGGGGGGAAAAGCAATGGCTTCGACGTGTCTCCTCTCGGGTGGGAAGGTGACACTTGCAGCTGGCTGCTGCTCTTTCCTCAAAGCCTACGGCAGCTTCTTCCACCGTCTTGAGGTTACCCCTGACAGCTTACACTCAAAAGTTTGCCAAGTTATCTTTTTCCCTGACAAAATGAGCTACTCTGTCACACAAGGCTGGGCCGCAGGGCTTTTAAAAATGGTTCTGCTGATGTTCAAAGGGAGCGGCTTGCTGTGCAGAGGAGTGGTAGAGTTAATAGTAGTAGGATCAGCACAAGCTCCTACCTTGCCATCTGCCTTCAGCTCAGCCAGGCCTTCTGCTGAACAGCCAACGCGGGCTGGGGCCACTGGAGTGAGCAGCAACTCAATGACATGAAAGACTGCCTGGGTTAGTTGATTAAGAATAAGATTAGGAGCACAGGAATCCTGTACAGCGCTGGTACTGACTCAGGCTGGGGATTTCATGGGGATATTTAAGCCTGGTTTTCAAAAGAAGTCTTTTATTTTGTGCAGGTGGGTGTTTGCGTGCCTGCTTAAATCACCCCCATGGACTGATGATCCCAGAAACAGGGGTCACTTCTGAAACTCCTACGCTTTTCTCTTTGGTCGCCCCAGCCAGAAAGTGTGGATAAATAATACTTAACTATCTCACTCCCCTGTGATGTTAACTCCTTCACATTTATAAAGCTCTGCTGGAAACACAGGAAAGCACACTGAAATAGATTGGGATGCCCCTCACAACCACAGGGCACAGATGCCCCTCGTTTGCCCTGTGGACTTCTCCTTCTAAGCACTGGGCATCATCAGCAGACCCCAGCAGAATCTTGCCTCTGCTCCTGCACATCCAGACTGACAGCTGCCTCGAGTCATTTAAGGCTTGCAGATGACCTCAAAGTACCAAACTGCTGACCTGCCACTGAACTCTGAGCTTGCCACTGCAACCATGAAGAGCAGGGCTTGGTTGCCTTGAAGTATGGTGAGCGCAGAATGGCATTGTAGACCCATAAGAAAATGCTGAGGTCCCCTCTGACATTGTATCATTTTGTGATGACATTCCACAGAAATTTAAAGGAATGCTGTGGCTGGTCTCCAGACCCAAGAGGGGACAGGTGGAGGGACCAGCAGAAGCGTGCTGGTGTGGAAGGGTGACGGGGGAGCTGGGATGAGCGAGGGCACAACCTGCTTCTCCAAAAGCAAAAGGAATGGAGAGGCCTCTCCTTCCACCGACAGAGGAAAGGAAAAAGACAGAGGAGCGAAAAGCCTGGATTTAATCATGAAAAACAATAGCTCATCATTTATTTTCATATCCCCTCACTAATGCTGGAATAATGCTAACAGTGGAATTCTTATGGCATGCATGTCATGCCTGCAAATACCAAGTGAATTACTTCTCAGCTAGGCTACGGGCTATGGCACTGAGCAGCACATTCGTTACAAGCGACTGGCTGATGAACAACAGTTCCCAAATTCCTCCTTCACAATGCTACTTGCATTAGTTGTAATTTAATGAGAGAGAGAGAGAGAGACAGAGAGAAAGTTTTGGCATAAACCACTGAAATAATACTGCCTGCCGCTGCTTCCCACTGGGTCTTGTATTAACTCACACCACCACCACCAGCTCCTCCTCCTCCACCTCCTCCCTTTTCACGCCTATCCTCAGGTGCTAAAAGTGGTGTCATGAAACCCATCAGCATGGCATGAGAGCACGGCAGGAAGCCCCCAAATACATGCATTCCTTCTGGCTGGAAGGAAGGAGAGGACACAAACCTCTCCCTCTCCTTTGCTGACAGTAAGGAGAAAGCTGGGGATGCAGGGTTCCTCTGGCAGCCAGTTTCTGTGTGGACAGCCCTCCAACTTTTCTTTGGCTTATTCCTCCTAGAAAGCCATTTCAGGTGAAATTACAGCTCTGGAAACAGAGCGCCAAGCACACACAGCATGACCCAGGTCAGTGCAGAGCTCCCACCACGCAGCCTTACCAGCGTGTTCCCCCTGCCTCCTTGATGGAGCCACAGCAGGGTTGCCTAGCCCCGTCCCTGCTCTATAGCTGGTTTGTCCCTCTTCATAACAATTTTGACACCTGGCTGGCTGTTTAGCCAGTAAATCCACCCAAAAACTTTGCTACAGGTAAGGCCTTCAATGGTATAAATGTGCCATCACTGCTGACCCCCAGCAAACCTAGGCATCACTGCCACGACTGCCTCCTCATGAGCTCTCAGGTGGGTCTGTACCTCCCACATCTTCAGGGCAGAAACCAAGTCCCTCTTCTCTGCTCCAAGGACCCTGCTGCAAAAGGGACAGCCTCTTTGGAGAGTCAAGGGCATCTTGCAGGTTTTCTGGCCAGGAAAGAACCAAACTGGCCAGCGTCGCCTCCCACCCCTGAGGCAACCTCGCCACAGAGACAGTCCCCCTCCACAGGACAGGACATTTATCTACTAGATGACCCTACACATAAGGTTCATGCTTGAAACATGACCCAGTGTGTGGGGTCTCATATGCTGGGCCAGAAGAAAGCTGAGAGGTCTGATCTGCTCAGCAGACCTACGAGCAAGAGGCTGCAAATATCATCGCTGCTCTCCTGGTGTATCCAGTCTCTTCAGTGTTCCCCTCTGACAGCATGTAAATGACAAACATCCACGGATTCCTACCCCACGGAGCATCCAGAATCCTCCTTATCCCCTCTGTGCCAAATGTAATTTAAAAGCTCCCCACCCTCAGCCCAGGTGTTTTAAAAAAAAAAAAAAAAAAAGAATCCAAACTAAATTTACATGTTTCTGAAAGGAAGGTGTAAGGCAGGGGAAAGCAAAATGCCCTTAGGATTGGAAACAAATGTATTTGTGCAAATGAGACCTAGGATTTACAGTTACCTTCCAGCCTCCAGCATTTGCTACAATCTTAGCTTCGGCTTAAAAACCATCTGTTTCCTTGTAAAGGTTGACAAACACCAGTGATCCTTTCTCCCGTGTACTGGCCAAAGTCCCACGGACCTGACTGGGGGAGTAAGAGGGGCAGAATGCCACAGGATGCTCCCAGGGACATCCGCAGGCACAGGGCTGTACGTGTGTGTGCCTTCCCAGCAATACAGCTGGGACAATGCTGAAGGCCACCTTCAGGACCCATCTGAACTCCTGCTCCCATAGCACGGCACACTGTGGCTTTCCTAAAACTAGGACTGTGTTTTACACAGTGACAGGGCTCTGAAATAAATGAAAGCTCGGGTGACCCCAAGCAAATGCAGCAACGCCTGTTACAAATAAATAAAGAAGGATCACAGAAAAAGGAAAAACTGGTGAGCCCCAGCCTGCTCCCCAGCTCCCACCGCACTCGGAGCCCAGCATCCCCCCAAGGGGCACCTGAAGAAAGGGGTCCCCATGTGGGGAGAGGGGACACAGGCAGGAGAGGGAAGTGGGGGGCTACCCTGATGGAGGTCCACCACGATAGCAACGTGGCCTTCAGGAACCTGGCACAGGGGTGATGGTACCTGCTACCAGCTGCAAGCGGAGCCCGCTGCCCGCAGAGAGAAGCGGTGACCAGGCTGGGGAGATGGAGGGTGGTTATCAGGGGCAGAACTACAGGGATGAACATATGCAGCCCAACGTATGGAGACCAGCTGGGCTGCAGGCAGAACAGGCCCATTACTGCAACAACTTCTTTGGGCATCCAGTGAAAACCTCAGAGGTCAGAACCGCCAGCCATGATTAATCAGTTTAAAACCAAACCAAATCCAACGCTTCTGCTGGGACCAAGAAGTTCAGCTGGAGGTTTCTGGCCCTGCTGGGAAGCAGAAGCTGTTCTGTCCCTCAGTTCCCCTCCTGGCAGGCTGTCACGGCTCAGGAAGGGTGAAGCTCAGCCATGGCACTCGATGCCACACTTCAGTTCCCTTTAAGCCTTCAAATGAGGGCTTACACGGAGCTTAAATGCAGCCTGGCCCAACACAGGGTTGGATTTCACAGTTCTCACGTGCTACTGGGTTGCTACCTCCAACCAAAAACAGGATGAGCACAGGCAGCCTATCTGCCCAGAGCAGAGGATAGGAACTGCCTGCCCCCCCCAGCCCTCCCCACGTCCCTGGTGGGGAAGGCAAGAGGGCTGAGGTCACCAGGAGAGGCTCCTGCTTCCTTTAAGGGCCTCATTTATCCAAATAACTCCCAATACCTGCCTTTTCAGCAAGCACTTCATGGTGACCCCAGAATGTTTTACCTGTGCAACCGTGCCTGCACTTTCCCTCCCACACGCACCCACTGGCCCCCCAAGGATTGCCCTGAGCCCAGGGGTGACCACAGACCCCCCATGTTCACCTGCCCATGGCTCTGACAGGCAGCGTTCAGCTCCCACGGGAGCATGTTCTCAGTTCATGGAGCGCTACATCCACGACCGTGAACAGCTCAGGTGGGCCGGACATCTTTAACTTAATCTTAACCAAACACGACACAGCCGTGCTGGGGAGGAGGTGGTAGAGGGGACAGGAGGAAGGACACCAGGAAGGACACAAAATATACAACCAAAGTAAAAGCTTCATCCCTTCCACAAGCCCTACAATGACAGAGGGTGAGATGGACGGGAGTACCAACCACAGTGAAATCCAAATGAAAAACCTGCAACTTGCTCCAGTGATGCCAGGTGTGATAAGCCCGTTTCCTAGATCACCCCCCAGTACTGTCACAAGCATCTTTTTATTGCGCCCAGTATCAAAAGCATCAGGCATCCTGAAACCCTGCCCTACCCCACAATTCACTCATGTCCCAACTTCTTCCCCCGCACTTTATTTTCTACAGGCAATGGTTTTTTGGCAGGAATCTCAGTGTCTGTGTGTGACAGGGCATGGCAAGGGAAAGCAGACGTCTCCTTGTAAAGCATCCTCTTCCTGAAACCCCTCAATCCTTCCTGCCTGAGAGGAAATGCAGGGATTCATAATGACTCAAGTGCTCTTCTGGGAAACAGCAATGATTTTGGAGGGACACGAAATAACTTTTAAGCCAAGCTCAGGCTCAAAGAAGGGAACTCCAGAGTCTGCAGCTCAAGTTCACAATTGAGCAAAAACAAAACCAGGGCTCAGGCAAAACCTACCTGCAGGGATGTTGAAAATGATACAGCTACTTTACTGAGGTGGCCTCACCTACATTACATGAGTTGTGAGTGATATGGTATACACATCTGTATGGATACAGATTCTCCAGGAGACAGTGCATTTGTGTAGAGATGCCAACTACATCACGAGACCAGGTCAAGACTGAGATAACTGAAAATACAACAGGAAAGACCCGAAATGGATTAGCAAAACTGCAGACATACCAAAGAACTGGTCCAGTAGGGCCA
The DNA here is from genome assembly GCA_004320125.1 of Scolopax mira. Taxonomy (NCBI): domain Eukaryota; kingdom Metazoa; phylum Chordata; class Aves; order Charadriiformes; family Scolopacidae; genus Scolopax; species Scolopax mira. The sequence goes on from BJBW01011820.1 coordinate 21,655, forward strand.
CCAAAACCTGGCACTGGGAGAGATGTGTAAAAGATGCCAGCCATGCAGCTGTTCTGGGTCAGGATGGAAATGAGCTGGTGGATGTGGATTACAGATGACTCCCAGTCAAAATGTCTTAGATGATATTTTCCTCAAGCTTGGGTTTCTAGTGACCCTTTTGTTCAGCCTGAAAAACGAGTCCCATTGCTTCAAAAAGAAATCTCTCCCTGGCTTTTGCAGGCAGAGTGGCAGTGTTCCCTCCTGAACACACTGTGATTTACAGCCTTCCACACTCACACCAGAGACACAACCAGAGCCTGCAGACAGCACTCCTGCCAACACATACGCTGTCACAGCATCACTCCACATAAACACCCTGCATTCACCTTGTTTATATTTCCTCCTGTACAGGCTGCGACAGCTCACAAACACACAGAAGGCCTAATTTTTTTATATAAATCTCCCTTCTTCGTTCTCCACAGCGGAAAAGAGCCCAGGTACAAATGCGATGTGCTGAGAGAACGGTGTAACAGCTCTAAGGAGAATCAGGCCCATGGTTCCTTTTGTAGACAAAGGGGCTGAAGCCACACGCAAACACACGTGCGTGCCCCTACACATGCCTGCAAACACAGAGAGAGTCCCCCACGTGCAAATGCACACCCATATATTCTCCATGGTTGGGAGATGCACTTCCATTATCCAGGTGCTCACAGCCTCAGATAAGTGATGAGAAGAACGACACGGCAAGAGAAGGCTTTGTCACCATCAATGGGATGTGCTCGTGTCTAGGTCTCACGTGCCCTTGTCATGAGGCACAGCTATTTTAAAATGAGGTTTGCCACAGGTTTCCTATCCCCGCTTGCTAAATGCATACCTATTCTGATGTAGAGAGGATGCAGAGGAGGAGTTTGATGGGAAGGTAGGTTTCTGGTGGTGCCAGTGATAGTGCTAGAACAGATGAAGGAATTTGTAACTGTACTTATGACTAAAGTGATCCCCACTTCCTTTTAGGCACATGCCTTGGAAGAGTTATGAGGGCTTGGGTTTCTCCACAGTGTTCCACAAACTGACTGTAGCCAAAAGCCAAACTTTTGTTTCCATCTGGCTTCAGTGATCTTCCTTCCCTCCCCGCAAAGAACGTCATTCCAGCTTCCCTTGCCCCCATCAGCCAGAAGCATGACTGTGGAAGCACATAACCCTCAGGACAACACCATCAGCCTGCTCAGAAACTGGAACTAGTGTGTCATGCTGGCGCCATGCAGGGGAAGCACACCCAGCCAGTCCTCTCTGGTCTTTACTGGTTCCCAATAAGCTTCCGTGAAGGTGACCTAACTGTTAATTCCTGTCGAGGTGTTCTTTGCTCACGTATCTTCTCAGCAACTTTAACCCCCAAAGGCACTGCAGAGTTTGACTGGCTTGTGTGATTCCTCCTACATGCCAGCTTCTCTCCATCCTGGCAGCATGAAGCTGGACCAAACCCTCTTTGCTCAACATGTAGCCCACTTGTAGCCCACCCAGATGCCAGAAAGCTCCTGTGCATCGATGTATCAGGAGATGGAGGCTGGGCATCACCAAATCCCAGCTCTGCTCTGCGGCTGGGCTCATCCTGCGGCACGTCACCGAATTCCCATCACTGGAAGAGCCCCATTAGATACTCCCCTACCCTATCACACCACACCAACACGTTACCTGTTACTGCTCGGCTCAGATCCCTCCCCTGCACTCCTCTCTGGGGGAACACAGTGCCTAAACGTGGAATCAAAACTGTTGGTCAATGTTAAGGGGCTCAAGAGCATCACCAGAGATTTGCCATGTTAGAGACAACCTTACTCTGGATATTTTAATGACAGCAGCTTCTGGCCATTTAAGTCCCCAGAAATTTTATCACAAGAGGAAGATTAAAGATTGCATGCACACACAGAGTTATGAGGATATCCAAGAGGGTTTTCTTGCAATTTTTTCCTCCAGATTCTGGAGTCAATCATCTAAATAGGAAAGTAGCAATGAGGGCCAGAAATTACTGCTATTTAGAGGCAAAACAGAGACCTGCTGAAAGTCCTTGCCAAACTATTTGGAATTTGTTAACAGTAAATGCTGCCTAGGAGAAAATAAAACCCCATGCATTTCAGACATTCTTCACCCCCAGCCTCATGCTTTAAGCAAACAGCCTTCCTACCAACGTAAGCATGAAGCAACACAGATACTTGTCCTTCTGCAATCCTGCTGCTGTCAGCTCCTGTCAGAGTGACAACCTGAAGCCATGGAAGAACCATGCAGATGGTCACAAACAGGTTCCTGGTTCCTACCAACCAGGAACACCATGGTGAAAAGCTAACACTGGGGTGAGGCTCACACCACCTCCACCACCACCACTCTCTGGACAGGCTGGAGCACCGTCTAGAAATCATACTTCTGCTGATACCCTTCTTTTGGATACTTCTCCCTCTTCTCCCCATGCCAGCTCTGGCTGATTTGAGTACCTGTTGCACCCTTTCTCAAATACAGGTTGCAAGCTCTCTGTGCCAATGCTGTGCTTTCGTTTGTCCATTTTTTGGAAAATCTGCAGCACGGAGATCCTTGACTTGAGATCCCAGCTGCTAGTAGCTATAGATAATTCATAATTAAAATAAAAGTGAAGCTGCAGCCAGGGATTGCTGTGCCTCCAAGTTTTTTCCAGACTAGATTACCCTCAGGAGACACAGGAAAGACACCAGTAAGATAAAAAAATAAATCTCAGCCTACTAGGTTTACACAGAGACCATCAAAAATATGCGTCAATATGGTTCTGACCTCCAGATCTTTTTTTTTTTTTCCCTTTGCTTTTTTCTAACCTTTAACAGGCACGTAAGATAAACAGAGGAGAAACAGGGCAGACAACATACTCGGAAGAGATGCAGGAATATAATCAGGCCCTCAGACACACGCACACAAACACCATAATTTATCTCTTCCTCCTCCTGTTTGATATTATCCTCTGTTCTAGTATCATAATCTGTTGCTATGGAAACAGCTATGATGTCACTAAGAGAGGTTTATGGATGCCTTGAACAGGAAGGAAAGGTACATGATGAAAAAAAAAAAACCACCTACAAACAGCTGCTGAGCAGGAGACGTTCCAGGAACAGCAAGTGTTAACAGGGAAAAGATAAATACATCGATGGTGCTGGCGCTGCTGCAGACAAGAGCAGAATATAAACCCTGTTTTAAAAATAAAGAACGCTTACAAATTTTGCCTACAAGTAAAAATATTCTGGGAAAGCTAAAGGAGCTTCCTGAAAAACTAAACTTTCTCTGAAATGTTCTGCAAGTTTTCTGGGACTGGATATTTTCTGAGCCTTGCTGCTAAAGTCCAAGTCTCCATCAACCCACTCCATCGTCTGCTGTAACATTCCCCCCAGAAGTGTTAACGTAACACCCCACCAGTGCAGCTAATAGTTCGGGAGTTTGCTGGCTACTCGCCATCCCGAATGCCTTTACGATCTGTAACTAGAAAAAAAAAAAAAGTCATGTCTTCAAGCAAAAATAAACAGAGACACACTGAATCCACTGGATCACATCCAGTAGCAAATAAACACCCTGACCCCAAACTGTAAGCATAAAAAAAAAAAAAAGAGCTTTTCTTGCTCTCTTCACCCAAGAGAAAAAAACATAATGTTACAGACTCGCTGCCAAACGTACTGATATACCTGACCTGCTACCAGAGAAAACAGTATGTAGAGCCTCATAATGGAGGGAAGGTGCCCAGCCTTTGGGCCACACACCCCCATGGAGCACGATGCACGTGTGGGTCTCGCCCACGAGCTCAGGGACCGATGACTCTGTCTCCACGCTCCTACCCATTTCGGTCACCCAGACTGATGGTGAGAGTAAGGCAGACACAGGGACAGAAGGTGGGACAGTCACCCGTGCCCTTAAAGACATAAAGGCTGGGGGAAAATTCAGCATGTGGGGCCTGCTGGGGAGGAGGAGGGAGGATGGCAGATCAAATTCGTCCTGCACAACCACCTTCATTGTGGGAAGGGAACGGCAGTGAAGGAGGAAAACACAAGGATCTCAGTTCAGTGAAAAGTGCTGGTGTTTTGGCTAATCTCTGCCCCATCAGGATTTCCTGAGCATGGAGAGCAGGATCAGAGATCTTATGGGAATGCTGCAATATCACTTTTGCCTCTGGTTTCAGCTCCAGCTGGGGAAGCCCTAGGCAGACTCCCGATCCCACCTATGAGCATTAGGATATAGGTGGTATCTCCCATCCTCCAACACCTTCACTTCCAAAGCTGTTAGAGACAACTGCTGGGGAAAACCTGGGAGAGACTGAAGTCAGGAAGAACAGCTGCAAAAACAGTCCAACCCGGGATCTCCAGCAGCTCACCCAACTTTCTGGTCCCGCTGGCTTTGGCTGCGACTGCCTCAGCCCCTGCACTTTTCAGGGATCACCTCCCTCTCTCCTGTTACAGTCACTTGCCCTCGTTTTCCTTCCCCGCCTGTCTCTTAGCCCCTTCTCTCCTGTTCCCAACCTACTTCCTTACTTCTTCTCAGCCTCCAGCCCACCCTACCCTTCCCCAAACAAACTCCTGTCAAAAAAACGTTTAAGGAAACCCACACACTGTGATTTCCTCTCCCCAAAGAACCAGGCCAGTTTGTGTAATCCACACTCCTGTATCTTCATCTACATAAAATGCAAATCCTGTGGGGTGGGCACTCTCTATCCCTTCATATCAATGTCATGCCTAGTGCAGTAAGGTCCTGCTTTTGTTTGTCATCGGCGCTACTACAGCAAATCCAACTGTTCTTCCTAAGAACTTCAAGAGCACCAAAGGAGAATAAAAGAATAGGAGGTGTGAAAACAATGCCAAGTGGTTTTGTGGGGTTTTTTTTTTCAGATTCTTTGATATTTTGGGGACAAGGTTCTGTTCCTATCTTTTATGAAACAATTTCTTCTCTTCTGTGCTTTCTATTTGGGGATGCAGAGCAGAAAACAAAGCTGATCTTGGTGAAGAAATGGAGATTGTGCTTTTTGTAAATTGGCAGGTGACACCAAGCAGGAAGGGACTGCAAAGTCAGGGGAATTAAATTAAAAGTCAAAACAATCCTGACAAATTGAAAGTTACAGGATGGAATTCAAACAGGACAAATACAAAAATCCCATGTTTCAGCAGGAAAGGGTAGCTCTGCACGTACAGGAGAGAAGATGGCTCAGGAGGCATCACACCTCTTGAGCCAGGATCTGGTAGTCAAATCAGGGCGCATCAGAAGCTACACACAGATAAACAGTGTCACGGTGCAAAAGTTAAAGCACAGTCTGTAAGAGATGTGAAGGAATACTTCTGCTCTTCTTGGCCAGCACAGGACCCCAGGTAAAGCCCTGTGCTCTAGCAGTGCCATTCAAGAAAGAGGTGGATTAGCCAAAGACAATGCAGAGAAGCAAGGAGATGGTCAGAGCTGCAGAAAACAAGACACAGGAGAAAGCTGAAGAGATAGGATCTAGCCTAAGGTACATAAAGCCAAGGGGAGACATGACAAAGAGAAAGGAATAGTTAATTCCACACCTACTGTCGACAGGAGAAGGAATCCCAGCAAGCAAAGCAGAGTGGAGTTACAGAGGAGGTAAAATCTTTCCAATGAGAAAGATGGGTAAAGGCAACGATGACAGCCTGGGCAGGCTGTGGACCCTCCACTCCATACATGGGGAACACACTGGAAAATCTTACATTTGGTCCATACATCCTGCTTGAAAAAACCATTTGAAGTTTTTCCTGTGCCCACTTCCTATGATTTCAATGATTTGGGGTGAGAGCTAAGTTTCTTTGGCATTTCAGCATAGCCCACTGACCAAGATAAACCCGTCAGTGTTTAGAATCAGGAGACATTAGCCTGCAGGGTACCGCTGTGGAACACCGTTGTTTCAGATCTTGTTACTGCCTTTAAGAATTAAAGGTTACAATGAACAGGAAAGACAGCCGCCCTTCTGATTTCCCAAGTATCTCTGGCAAATACCCCTGCCTTGCGAGATGACCTTTCCTGCTTTTCAGGGTAGGAGCTGTAAGCGGTTGCTCTTCCTTCATCCTTCCAGGGACAGACATCAGCACAAACCCTGGAAGGTGAGCAGGACAGAGAACGAGGGGTGAATAAAGACTGAGCTTCAGTTTCTCCAAGCGAATGTCCCATTTGGTGGGAAACGCTGAAGAAAACCAAGGAAGAAAACCGAGGTGCCATCCTTCACCCAGGATACAACTCCCTCTGCCTCCAGAATGTGACACAGACAAGCTAAGGCTCGCTGCATGGAGATGGCACTTCCCCCCACAGAGCTCCCTGGGTTTCAGTGGCACTGTTGCTGATCTACACAGTGATCCCCAAAATCAGAATCAAGCCCCTCACACCTCGAGGCTGCTAGACTCCCACTGGCTATTTTGTACTGCCATTCCTCATGTAGCTCCTTAAACATATACAGCACTGTATAAACACAGACTATTTACAGCTTCTTATTACTTCCATTCAATAAATAAATTCTAACAGCATGGTTTTTTAATTCTTTTAGCCCTGACTCTGGACTGTCCAAGGTATTTTGAGATGTGGTGATGCCTTTGCAATCCTACAGAGATGGGGGCTGCTCCTCCACTAACCTGCGTTGGGGAAGTCTTAGAAAAATGATTTCTATCATAGAAATTACCCAAGTCAAAAAACTACCTGAATTCAAGAGCGGTCCCAAAACACATGCACTTGTATGCTTTCCAGAGGAAGGACCTCAGCTGGTGATGTGGCCATATGAAGGAGGATTTGGGTGCTGTGAATGGGTGGAAGCAATAACATGCCTCTACTCTTCCCACAAATTGCTAAACGCCCTATCTGGAGTGAAATTATCACCTGGCTTTATTTTCAAAACAAGAGCTGAACCTTGTACTGCTGGGGGATAGCTTCAAAAGAGAAGGTCTCCTGCTAAACACCTAAGTTCACGGTAGGGTATGTAAACAGCTGAAGAAACAACTTTTTCTCTAAATAGCATTTAATTCTCACTTCTTGTTATCCACCAGTTAACCTTCCAAAAGCAAGAAAAAGCCCTATAAATAATATTTCACATTCAGAGGGCAGAGATTTCCTAGTAAGGGTGAGGAAAAAACCTAATTTTTATAAATGGACTGATTAAGCTATAGAGGCCATGAGTCAGAAAGGTACTTCAGCATGTGGCCAGCTTTAACGACATAAACAATTCTAATGAAGTCAGCAGCACTGCCTGTGAGCTTAAATTTAGGCACAGACCTTAAAATATCTTCTTAAATTGGGATCAGAGAGGAAAAGGGTGGAGTTTTCAAAAATATCCAGTCTCAGCCTAGCCATCCTCTATGGACACAGGGATGGGGACATTGTAACATCTGCCAGCCCACCACTGAATGCCTTTGCAAACTCCCTTTCTTGGGAGTCCTGCCCAAAGGTATGTGCTATCCCAGTTGCCTCCACCCCTGCACCTCAGAGAAGTGGGCTAATCTGCCTCATACTGGTGTCTCAGCCTAGTCCAAGCAGAAGGTGACTGACCTTGCCCTTGACCTTGCTATCTTCTCTGACACCATTCACCTGGGACCCACAATCAGGACAGGGATTGACCTCCACACCCAGGTCACTAATCCTTCCATGATCTGACTTCCTGAAACTTTCCTCCTGACTGAATATCCACATATTTTTTACACACCATTGCTGCAATGGGGACAAAACCGAGCCTTATTCTTTTAGCCATCCAAGTACATTGCCTGTCTCTGAATAAATGGTCTAATTTCCCGGGGGTGACAGACAAAAACCTTGCAGGCATCAAGGAGGTCTCTGGGCTGTCCTCCATCAATAGAAGACCTGCACTGATCAGGATATAGAGCCAGCTCTTACCCAGTCTGGATGAAACCAGTGGTTTCAAAGCGCCGTGTGAAAGTGGGTGGTAAAGAGCAACCATTTGGTAAATGGGGGAACGGAGGCACCGGAAAATGAAAACAACTTCATTTTCCAGGTCCAGCGGAAACCAGGAGGGTTTTCCCCACCTGTGACAGCCACGCAGAGGAACACGCTGCAGAGAGTCCAAGGGCTGGTGGTGGTGGCCAGTAACTGTGTTTGCCTCTCTGTCCAAGGGCGTTGTTTGTCTGCTCCCCCCGGCTCCTGGTCCCCTCAGCGCTCTTTCCGCTTCCGAAAATAAAACGGCATTTTTCACCCATTACATCTCAAACCCATTTAATAGCTAGACGTGGCAGCATGATAAGAACAATAATTATAACTGGAGGGGGCTTCCTGTTATCCCGGCTATAGCCATATCCTGAGCTAATGAAAACTCACGTTTTCGGTCCCAGCATTGACTTTGCTTAAGTTCTGGTTATTAATTCATAAACAGGAAGCGCCTCCAAGTTATCATCTCCCTGCACGAACTTTGGGGTAAAGACCTTTCCTCCGCCTCGCTGGTGCCGCCTCCCTGACGAGCGAGTTTTGCCTGCTTTAAGGAGATTTTTTTGAGGCTGCATTCAAAACCCAGCAGGGCCAGCCCGTTCCCGGCGTTAAATGGGATCTGATCAGCGGCGCATCCGGGCTCAGAGCTTCAGGCTTCCCAGCCCCTCGTGTGACGAGGACGGGGCGTGCTGGCAGGTCCAGGTCCGGCTCCGGCGGCGGTGGCAAGGTGCAATTTACAAATATCACCGAGATTAATTCCACAAGCCACCCACACAGAAAACTACCAGCAGGGCTGCTAAAAATACATCGCGAGTTGCAACAAAGTTGTCAGGAGTAAGTAAGAAGCTAAAGCAAAAGAGGAGCAAAACCAAAACAGAGGTAATCCCTGTTTAGAAAATAAAGGTTAAAGTGTATAAACACCTCTTTTTACCCAATTCTGAAGGAAGCCAGGTATGAGGCACCCAGGAAATCGCTGGAGACACCTCCCCAGGGCAGAAAGCTACCTGCAGCTCTGGCACTGGTGGTGTCTAGCAGCAAACCCTCTAGAAATGGGGTTTCCCTTGGTCCACCGAGCCTGGCTCTGTTCTCTACCCAGGAGGAAACATGACAGGACAAGCACACCGATGAAGATGTTGCACAGCCAGGGCAACATCGCCCAGAGGAGAGTCCAAAGAACCACCAAGATCCTCACCTGCCTCAAGCCATTCACCTCCTCTGAAGCTGACACAGCCGCTCCTCAGGTCCCTCTGGGGATGAGCAGGACAGGGGCCACCAGTTTGCCCCAACTCTGGAGCAGAGGCCCTACAGGATTATGCCTGACGAGGCCCACTTTGAAGCCAAACACATTCCACCGCACGGCTCACAACCAAAACGAAAATCCAGGTCAAACGTTGCGCGGCAGTGTTATTTCTGCTTTATTTTACTTGGTAGGTTTTTCTGGCCTCCATTGTACTGCTCAGCCCTGCAACACTCGGAAAAAAATGAATGAGAAAAACCCAGTAGAGGAGAAGATGGCAGCAATAACTCTGAATTCCTTAAAACGAATGGGAAAATTCTCCTTGCACAGTGCATGGGGCAGAGGGAGATTTCATGCCAGATATTCACTTATTTATTACGTCTCGCCTATTAATATCAGGTGAGGCACCATTCTGCTTCCCAGAACAGGTATTTAACTCAGCACAGGCACGCACTGCCCTCACCTCCATGGTGAGCATCGTGGGTGACTTTGTGCGTGTGCTCTATGTTATCACCCACTTAAATTTCTTCTGGAACCATTTCATAAGGCTTCTGAGGTGTCACGTTTCTTCCCCAGGGTACCTTTTCCATCAAAGAGCCTACGTTCTGAAATCCCTATGTTGGAGATGCTTTTTCACCAACCCTTGCCTGCCTGGTGGTGGTGGTGGTGGGCATGCAGGTGTGCCACCGTGGACCTGCTTGGTGAAGGGCAGGAGCAGAGAAACAACTGCCGGCCACAGCGTGGATCCAAACCCCTCAGCTCCCACACTCTCCCCAGTGGCCTGGCTGTACCCGGAGCTCTGGAGGAGGGCTACAGACCAGCCTGGTTACACACAGACCGTGAGCTCGTCAGGGAGGATCGCCGTCCTCGCCTCCTTCCAAAGAGTAAATCACATCCCCTGCAATAAGTAAGTTTTTATCTATGCGCTGCGATATTGCAGGGAATTCTAAGGACCTCTCATGGCAACCAGGAGGCGAAAAACATTCATTAACCCCTCCTTCACCTCCCTCGAAGCCAGCCAGCAGCAATTTAACCCGCAAACCTACTGCAACACAAAACAGATAACACGATCCCTTATCAGCCTTTACGCTATCCGCTGGCTCCTGCGATTTGGGATACGCGCCTATTTTGAGGCAGGAGCCGTGCTGCAGAGCCTGGCCACGGACCCTCCTGCATTGGCAGCCGGGCAGTTGTTTTTAAGCGATGCTTTTCAGGGCATTTTTCTCCATCTGCTCTCTCTCTCTCTCCTTTTTTTTTCCCCTATTTTTTTTCTTTTTTTTTTCCCTTCCCAGCCAGGCAGGAGCACGGGCGCCGCTTAAGTTGGGATGCTCTAAGGAACCGCTAAACTTCCACCGCACGCTTCGGTGCGGCACCACCGCCGCCGCCTCCTCCTCCTCCTCCCCGGGAGGAAGCCGGCGCCCTGCCCGCCCCGGCTGCGGCCTCCTCCTCCTCCTCCTCCTCCTCCTCCTCTCCCTTCCCTTCCCCTTCCCTCCCCGGCCCGGCTCCGGAGAGGCGGCCGTGCGAGCGCCGGGAAGGGGAGCGCGGCCGGGCTGACCGCAGGCCCCGCGCCTCCCCGCTACGGCCGCGGGGGCACCGCACCGCCCGGTCCCGGGGGATGCGGCCCCGGCCGGGGGCGAACTTCAGAGGAATGGCCGCATTACCCGCCCTGCCGGCGGCGCCCGCTCGCGAGGGGCTGGGCGAGCTCGGCGGCGGTGCGGTGAGGTGCGGTGCCGGGCAGGCCTCACGGGCCCGGCGGTGGGGCCGCGCCGGTTTGGGGGGATCTGGGGGGAACGGGGGACAGGCCCGGCCCGGCCGGGAACCGCGGGCGGGGGCCGGGCAGGTAGGCGAACCCCCGCCGCAGCCGAAGAACGGGGGGGCGGCTGCCAGGCGGCGGCGGCTTCCCCCGGCCCGCGGCAGGCCCCCGCGGCCGCCCGCCGCCGGTGGAGGCGCCGGGGGCGGCCCGGGCGCGAAGCGGTGAGAGCTGGGGGGGGGGGAAGAGAGGGGGGGTGGCTGCCCGGGCCCGGGGGCCGAGGCCGCTCGTCGGCGCGGCCGGCAGAGGGCGCAGGCGGCGGGTCGGCCCCGACCCGGTAGCCCGGGCCCGCCGCGGCCCCTCCGCCGGCACCGGCCCGACGCCGCGCAGGGCCCCGCCGCCGCCACCGCGGCCCCTCCGCGTCCTCCCCACCCTCTCCCCCGCCTCCGGAGGCGCCGCCGCTCCCGGGCTCCGGCAGCCCGATGCCCGGCGAGGGCGGGGAGGGGACGACCGTCCTCCCTCCGCTGCCGAAAACGCTCCTCTTTGTCTGCCTGCCTCTCGCCGGGTCCCAACTCCGCACCGGCGGCGGCGAGCCCGGGGCTGCCCAGAAAGAAATCCACCCGGCGGGCCGGTAACTTTACACCGCCCGCCGAGCGCCCTCCTCTCGGGCGCTGCAGCCCGGTCTCGATTTTCTCCTCTGATAAGTTTTACCGGCCTCGCCACAGGGAGAAAAGTACCGTGTCCCCCCCGTGTGTATCTCTTCCCCCCCCCCCCCCCCCCCCCCCCCCCCCCCCCCCCCCCCCGCGCCCTCCACATCCCCCCCGCCGGGCGCCGGGGTCTCCGCCGCCACCGACCGACCGGTCCCCGGTTGGGGTGAGGCGGTGGGTGGATGGATGGATGATGTCCCTCCGGTTTATGTAACGCTCCCCGGCCGGCGCCGAGCCGGTAGGGGTGACGGGGAAGGATAAATACATCGCGGAGGCATTTAAATTAACCCCGATATATATTTTTAATTTTTTTTTTTTTAAACAGTCACCCTGAAAGACGCACCGATATAAAACACACACACACACACACCCCCCTATATTTTGGGTTTTTTCAGCCTGAAAAAAAAAACTAAGTTGGGGCACTTGGGCTTCTCGCCGCAGCCCGGGCTGGGCTGAAGGAGAAGCCGGAGGAGCTGACAGGCGGCGGCCGGCAGCCCCCGTCCCCCGCCGCCGCTGCCCGCCGGTTCCCGGCGCCAGGGAGGAGAGCCCCGGCGGGGGGAACTCTTGGGAAACCGGCGAAAAGGAGCGGGGGTGCCTGGTCCTGGGAATGAGAACTGCAGCGAGGGGCAGGCAGGCAGGGACAGACAGACAGACAGACACACACACACACACACGGAGGCGCAGGGCAAGCTCCGTCCACCTCATTGTTCTGCTCGTCACCGGCACGGACTTCACCCACCGCCCCCCGCCGGTGCCCGACCGCCCGGGACCGGGGAGGGATGGGGGGGGGAAGAGGGGAGCAGAACCGGGGGGCGACTCGCGCCTCGCCCCGCTCCCCACCGGTCACCGGGCAGGGCGGGGGTGCCCCGCCGCCGCCAGCCTCCCCGCAACAACGCCGGGGAAGGGGGACGCGGCGAACGGCGGGCGGGCGTCCGGGGACCCCCGCGTTCCCCCG
>BJBW01011820.1:34235-69498 GCA_004320125.1 Scolopax mira
CCCCCCCCCCCCCCCCCCCCCCCCCCAACATCGTCGGGGCGAGAGGTGCCGGCAGGGCGGGCCGTGCCGTGCCGTGCCGGGGCTTACCTTCGTACATGGGGGCCATCGGTGCAAGGACGCCTGTTATTCATGGCAACGCCGCCACGATACGACGCGAGATCGCAGCCCCCCAAACTCAACACACATCTGCCATCTTGAGCGGGTGTCTCTCGGCGGAGGCGAAGCTGCCGCCTGCCTTCTGCATCGCTGCCCGCCTCAGCGCGGGGGGAGCCGGGCACATCCAGCCCCGCTGCCGGCCCTCCGACGCGGCCAGGGCGGGCGGGCGGGCGGGCGAGCGGGCGGGGGGCGGCGGCGCCGGGCCGGGCCGGGGCCGGGGCCGGGGCGAGGCGCGGGGCCGGGCAGGGGCGGCGGGGGCCCCCCCGGCTCGGGACGGCGGCGCTGGGGAGGGAGGGGAGGAGAGGGGAGGGGAAGGGGAGAGGGAGGGAAGGAAGGAGAGAGGGAGGGAGGGAGGAAAGGAGGGAGAGAGGGAGGGAAGGAGGGGGGGCTGGCGCGGTGCCCCCACTCTCAGCGCGGCATGGCTGCGTGTGCCGGGGCGCCTGCAAAAGTTGCGCTGGGAGGGGGGGGGGTGGTGTGTGTGTGTGTGAGAGAAAGGGAAGAGAGAGAGTCGGAGGGAGAGAGAGGGAGACGGGAGACCGAGACGGAGAAGAGGCAAAAAAAAAAAAAAAAAGGCAAAAAAAAAAAAAAGCGAAGGGAGTTTGCAAATAATCAAGCGCCGATGGCACCGATCGCGGCTTCCCAGAAGGAGAGAGAGCGAGCGAGAGAAACCCTCTGCTGAGATTATGTGGGATCTTGTTTAACAACACATTTCAATCAGGAGAAAAAAGGAACAGTCAACAGAAGTTGGTGAAACACTTCTGTCTTCTCCCTCCCCCCTCCCCCCCTCCTCTTTATAGAAAAGAGAGGACGGGAAAAAAAAAATAAAAAAAGGCAGCTGATTGAAGCTTTGCAATTCACTGGCTGTGGGGATCATATAATTTGAGCTCATGTTTTACAATAGCATGGAAAATTCCTACCTCTCTCCCTCTCCCCAAATAAATCTTCTATTCCCTCAAGGCATTTCACAATCTGGTTCACTGACAAAAGTTCCAATTTATCGTTTGTTTTTTTCTTGTTCTTTTTTTTTTTTTTCATTTAGCTTGCTTGCAGTGTAAATATTTAGCGGATGCATTTAAAATAAACATACGTTGTTGCTTTTAGGATTTGGGTTGTGTTTTTGTTAAAAAAAGGAACCACATCAAAGAAGTGTTTACTTACTGAGATTGACAGCCACTACTTCCCCCTTCGCCCCTCTCTCTCTCCCCCCCCCCCCTCCTTTTTATTTTAAAAGATCCATCTCCCTGGTTGAGCCCTTGCTGTAGGAATACCAACCCGACCAGCATCAGTCTTGTCGGTGCATATAGGAGAGCTGTAGGTGAAGCCACATTATCCAGATCCCCTTTTGCCTTTACAAAGGAAGGTCAGTCACCAGGTGCCCATTGCACAGACAAGGAAGCTGAGACTTCACGAAAAGCCTCTGGCAAAAGTGGAAACGAAACCTGGGGCTGTGATCCTGCATTAACTCCCGTCTGGATCTGCCAGCCTGGAGCTCCTTACAGGTGAGCAGCCCGGGACCAGACTGCTGGAGATGTACGCTCTTCGTGCCTGCTGGTCCCCCAAAATCCTGCCTCTCGCTGCTGCTGGTGCCAACCCAGACCTCTCCCACCGCAGGATTTGATCGTGGCAGGGCTCCACACTCAGCTGCTCCTGTTCAGATGTCTCGAGGAGGAGGAGGAGGAGGCAAGAGGTAACTTTTCTTTGGGGATTGCAGGGAGAGTCAAGTGCTTCCATCAACCTGGCCCCAAATCTCGGGGTGCTCAGAGGATGCCTGCGCTGGCAGATAAAAGCGAGCCGGGGAACAACCTGTTGACCAGCTGATGGAGCAGGACGGCCAGTGTCCCTAATGAGAAGGAGGTGATCCCCAGGCTCCTGCGGCCCCCCCGCTATTCACAAGGTATCTTCAGTGTTTTGCACGGGTTTTTTTCCCTACTGAAAAATGCCTGAAATAACAAGAGGGCTGTCTCATGGCCCATTTGCATTCTGTTTACAACATGAAGCTGAGGATACGTGTTAAATGTGTCGGGGAGTGGCAGGCAGGCCAGGTGGAGGTGGTTGAGGGTGCCAGGTTGACTGGGACAGCACTGGAGGACTGTGTACAGCAGAGGGAGCAAAACCTGCTGCCGTTTCATCCCTGCTTCATTTTGAGAGTGATCCCAAGACCAACACCGCCAAATCTTTGAAAGAAATGGAGCTGCCTTCAGCTGGACCACTGGGGAAGTCCAGGCCAGAGCTGGAGGGTAAGCAGTTCAGACAGCAGCGGGCGTAGTATTTGAACTTGCTTCTTGCCCTTCTTTTATCTAGCCATGGAGACCCTCAGGGTTTGGCTCTAGGCAGAGTCGACAACCTCAGGTTTTCCTGAAATACATTTCTGGTCATTGTCATTCTGCACTACTCTCTTCGTGTACGATGGAGGGCATTATCTTGCTTGCCGAGGCTGATGATGCTTCTGATCCCAGCCTGCCTTCCTACCCTTGATCAGAGCAGCAGCCACGGAGCCCCATTGCAGAGCCATGGAGATGCGGAAAAGTATTGGAGAAGAGCAGAGGACAAAACCAGAGGGAAGGAGCAGGCTGCTAGAGGAACCAGCTTCACTTTTTATCATTGCATTTTGCTGCTGTGTAGCTCCAGGAAAGCTCCACAACACTCTCGCTTTCCTCGACTGTGAGATGGGGGCAGTTGTACCAACCTCTGCTGCATGAGACTGGCTGGTGGGTTCTTCTCCCTCTTCGTTTCACCCTGAGCTCTCCCGTAGCCCTTGGATCAGCATTAACTCCACGCCCATCAAAGCTAGGAGCTTAAAACATAAACCAAACTCCCTCCTCACCGCTTTTGCCAGAAGAAAAGTGGAAGGAGTCAGCAGAGGGGTCTGCAGGACTCACTCTGCGTGGCCTGGGCATGGAAGTGGTGCCTCCTGGCCCTGTGGCTGGTGGGTGGAGCATAGAGGGGGATGCAGGAGCAACCAAACCTGTGCTGACATACCTACGCAAATGCCAAAGCTGCCTGGCTTCAAAGTCACAGGTTATTCTGCCTCTTTTAGGGGCAAGGTGCTGAACTTGGTGGACTACTTGGAGGGCCCAAGACAACAATTCCTGATTGCCTTTCAGGTTCAGTAACACCAAGGGACGTGACAGATTCTCATCTGCTGATAATGCATCCAAAGATAGGAAAACGAATGGTGATATTTTCACCAACTAGGACCATTCAGGTCTTACATATTTTAAAATGTTGCTACCAAATGAGGTCATCACAGCTCATTTGGTAAACAAAAACCAGCCCCAACAGGCCCTGACCTTGGCCCAGATTGGCTGCTAAAACCTGGTGCATGGAAGAAGCTCACAGTGTGTGGGCAGGCAGAGGGATTGGGGGTTCACCTTCCTCCTCGGCTCACACAGGGATGGGGGGACTCGGGGCATGTGACTGGAGATGGGGGATACAACCCTTTGCTGCGTATTCCCACCACAGGGGGATAACAGGGATGCCCCCCAGAGGTGGCCCAGCTCTGAGCCCACTACCTTCTTGCCATCATCCCCAAAACTGAGCATCCATGCAAGGATGCTATACCCTTGGTCATCTAGCCCCATCCTGTGGAGTGACCATACCTGTTGGGAGCCAGACACTGGCAGCATGGCCACAGTAGGCCCAGGGCAAGGTTCTGCACGAGAGATTGTGCTCTGCTCCATGCAGACCTAAGACCACAGGACGTGTCACTAAAATTTTGAATCCACAGAGACTTTCCCATGTAACAGGCTATTTCTTCTGTTTGGCCCCTTCTCTTGGGAAAGGGTGGTGAGCCAGTGATGGAAAAACATGTTTTAAGGTTTCACCTTATGGTTTTTTCATCTCTTTATTGGCATATTTGGATCTGCCATAAACACACCCGTATTTTTACACCCATAGTCTAGGTGTGAGTACACAGTACACCCAGCCTCATCAGGGAGTGTTGTGTACCACCAAGGCAGCAGCATCCTCAGCTACATCCACCGCAGGTCTCAGGTGATGGTGGCAGAAACTAAGCATGGGAAAGGAGAGGTGGCCTTTTCACAGCGCTGGGCTGGCACCCAGGGGGGCTTGTTTCCATTTCTGCCCCACATACACAAATCTTGGTGGTTTTGGGCATGTCACTCATCTCTCCAGAAAGGCACAGGCTGTTTGGCTGGTGTGTCTCAGGCGATTGCTGGTAACAGCCTGAGCCTTATACCCAACTGCAGTAGGACTAGCAAGAGTTACTGTTTCTTGCTGGAAATAGGAAGAGTCTGAGGTTCTTTTTCTTTCTTTTTTTTTTTTTTAAAGTTAGAACAGATTTTGGAGGACAAGGTGCAAGAAGGAAGGCAGGTGAGTTGTACAACATAGTTGTTGGGCACCACTCCCATTTTAGGGGGATTTCACAAACGGACAAGAGGTGTCCTTTGGTCTCTCAGAGCCAGAAACCCTAAGGTGGCATAACCTCCTCTTCTCTGCTGCCTCTGCCAGGCCCTAGCTGTGCCCAGAGCACACGAAAGGCAATGCCAGAGGTGCCTGCTACTCAGGTGCAATTTGGTGCAATTTCTTCTTCCTCCCAAAGAAAGCTGAGGGGTCTGTGGGTCCCAGCTTTCTCAGCCCAGTGTCAATCCAGTGCATTTTCTTCTTCAGAAAGGCTGAGCCTAAAAAACATACTAATAAAAGACTGCACAGCATATTAAAAAACCAAACAACAAAATAAATAAAACCAGAAAAGAAAGGCTGTAAGCATACAGGGTGAGCACGTCGCCTTCAGTGACAACCTCTAATACCTGTTTGCCTTCACGGAGGAGCTGGAAGGCAGCATGTTGTTAACAAGAATCAGGCCCCAAATCTTCCTCATTAAGCAAAGCAAAATATTTTTGTAAACACCAGGGGAAGGTTTCCCAGTGAAATACACACAGATGTTTTCTTTTTAAATGTAAATCAGCGCGGGAATGGACAGTTTAATTAAAAGCAAAATTATTAGGTAAGTGCTGAGGGAATCTACTTTATTTGCTGGGTACACTCACATATTTTTACTGGTGAGTCAATTGCATTTTTTTAATTTCTTTCCTCCTAATATGATCAACTCCAAGACTATAGACTGTCATGTGGAATATTTGAGGGTGGATTTTTCCATGGATAGCAGGAATGTCTGCTCTGTGAGCACGTTGTGGGCACTCGGGCAGGCTGCTGTGGTACAACCCATTCCAAGCCTGACGCCTCTGCTAATCGTTAGCAAACGCTGGCTATAGGCTGCCTCCATGGCATCACCTGGAGAAAATCCTGACCCCTGTGACTGGGATTCTGGGTCGCTGCTAGCAACTGACACACTTGGCCCTAGAGCTGCCTGGGATGCTAAGGGAAAGGGGATACAGTATTAACTGACTTCACACTCTGCTGCTGCTCTGTCACTCTATTCAGCTTCCTTCAGTACCACCCATCTCTTCACACAAGACCCTCTTCACAGTCAGGTGTTTTGCAGGAGACCCCCCTGCCCCTTCCCTCCAGCCTGCACCTCCCTCTTCATCATGACAAATGATACAGACTGGCTCCTAAGTGTGTCAGAAAACAGTCAGAGTACTGTACTGGGACCATGACTGCTTATTCTTTAATGTTCTGGGCAAAGGCCCTTATCTTTGAATGCATATGGAAAATGCAGTGCATATTTGAGTGGGGTTAGTGACCGACGGCCCTGTCATAGCTGAAGTTCAAAATAAGACCATAAAAACGCAAAGAAAAATTATCCCATGCACCAGCGAGTGGAAGTCTATAAGAAAACAGATATTTTTACTCAGTCTGAACATCAGTGGCATCTGCAGTGCAGCTCATGTGATGCAAATGCTTTTTTCATGGGGTAACAATTGGATTTCCAGTGCAGACATACAGAGAGATGAGGCTTAATTCCCGCTATGAAACCAGATGATGCTGATATAACTTCAGTGGCTTTAGTAGATGTACCCCGATACAGACAGGAGTGTGGCAATGAGAAGCAGGACAGATGTTGGTAAAATGCTTTAGGTACCACGGATGGAAGGAAGATGCAATGAAAGCACACAGTCTGATTAGTGCCCCAGGGAAGGCAGAGATCTGGGTCACCTCATCCATGCCCATCACCACATCTGATCGCATTTCTGAACCTTACTTCCCCATCAGGAATATTGCTGAAATAAATGCCGTGAAAATGATGTGGCCTCTCTGTTTGAGGGGTTAAACACAATTTCCCATCATCGAGCTTTTGCAGTTGGCTCAGGTATTGTTGTTAGGGTCTTGGATCCTTTTCTTCTTATTATTAAAAAAGAAACTTTGAAATATATTAAAAAAAAAAAAAAGTGCTTATCAGATAATGAAATTCTAGCTGTGGTCAAGTCTTTCAAACAACCAGGGCCATGAATTAATTGGAAGTAATTATAGTCTTTTCTGAAGTATAATTTTTAGGGTATTTTTTCCCCTGACATTTGCAGCGTGGAAATTAAAAATAAAACGGTGTCAGAATCACAAGATTTCAATCTGTCTTCAAACAATAATGTGGGCTAGTGTCAAAGGTTTGTCCTTGGCTGGAAGGAGGAAAAATTCACCGGAGAAAAACCTCCTGGTGAAAATCAACAACAGCACCTAGTCCTGCATTTTCTGTGCTCAGAAATTCCTGGGAGACTCCTGCTTCCCAGAGCTCACTAGAAACCCTCCTACCTCTGCTGCAGTGGGAAAGGGCACCGCTCTCTAGCTCGAGAGCACCGCATTTGTGATGCAGGCTTTGTTAATTATTCTACCGGTAAGGCTGTATTAAGAGACACACTTAGAAAAAGGAAAAAAAAAAAAAAAAGCCCATTCTACACAATAAAGATTAAATGTGGTCCTTATATCCTGCTGAAAATCACCAGAAGTGTAATAAAGTTATTTCTGTATTTCCTCTTCCCCAATATTTTCCCAATTTTTAAAGAAATTTTTCAAATGATCCTCTTGAAAATTTTACACTGATTTCACTGCATAATTCCTCAGCTTCCTTTGGTGAAGCCATCAGTGCTTCCCTCCAGCTCACACACTCCTTCTTACCCAAACTGCCATTCCCAAGGGAGGGACAGTCTCTGTCAGCATAAACTCAACATTTGGGGGCCAGTGGCATGAGCAGGGCCCCACAGGCAGAGCCCCAGCTACTATCAGCCAGTGCAGCTCTACTGGTACCAGTGATGTTATTATGCCCACAGACAGACACGCATCTCTAAACACAGCCACTTGGAAGGACATTTTGGCCCAGCCTTTTAAATCAGCTGCTCCAGACTCCAAATAATTTCTGTAGGGATGCATACATGCATGCGAGGAATCATCTTGCACTCGAAACCCTGTGCTTCTGGATCTGAAATTTTAGATTTAACACCCATTTTAAATCCATTCTTGAATACCGGTCAAAGGGAAAGGAGGAAACTGTTTCAAATGAAAGGGCCAACATATATATATAAAAAAAAAAAAAGTCACTTATGGGTCAGGCTGTGATTCTAGCACTTTGTAAAGTGCTTGTAGAGGACTGTGGGAGCGATGCTCTGTTCTGCAAAGTGTGTTGTGTTTCTGATGAGGCATTAGGTGAGGTCCCCTATCATTATAGACTCACTGGAGCTATTCACCAGCTGAGTTACAAGCCAAGTTCCCACTGGGCAGTGCCTGCTGGGCCCACGCACACACCCCACCTCACCGCTTACCTTTATTTATCTCATTCTTTGCACTCCATCTTAAAAAGACCCATTGCGTGGCCTGACTGGCACAGAGCAGCTATGTTTGATCTCAGACATGGCTTCAGCAGCAAGGGAAGGGACTTTTGTCTGCCCTTCAGCCTCTTGAAAGAGCCTTTTCAAAGAAAGGTATCAGGAGAGTAATGTTAATTATTTTATTATATTGGAGGTTATGATAAAGGAGAAAAAAATATGCAGACTGAGGTAAAACTGTGGTCAGGCTCTACAAGACAAACTCAGTGACTTTAAAGTAATAAAATTTTCTGTGGCACTTTGCCGAAGCTGATCTTCCATACTTCAGGGATAAGTATGGATGTGCTGACAGGAATCTCATGGCTTCCAACCCAAGTGCTGCGAAGAGCCTCACGGGATTTTCTGGAAAGCAACAGTTTTTCCTAAGTTAAACGTTTTTATTCCCCCTCCCCAAATGGCTAGAAGACTAGCAGTGTTTCAAAGACAAGCGTGCGTGTTTGCTTCCATGACTTTGACTCTGTCAACAGAAAATAATTGAAAGGGGTAGTAAAGTTTCCAAGAAAGCAGAGATGGAGATTTTCTGTGCTTAGATTAACTTTCCCAGTACCTTCCAGCTGTCCTTCTCCTGCCTTCACAGGGTTCTCTTGGTCAGCTGGGAGCCTCGAGGCCTGAGTCCGTGACCTGACCACCGACAGGCTTGGAGACTTTGTACATTTAGGTACTGTGGGCCAAGGAGCACACGTGGCACATGCAGCGCCTGCCACAACACAGCCCTCAGCTTGGCAGAAGCCTCTTGGACAGTGATGGAAAACCCTTGTGATGTTTACACTTACTTGACTATTTCGTGGAGGTCATCTCCTTTTCCAGCCCAGATCACTGTAAAAGCCAAACCTGGCCGTGATGTCCATCGCTATTACTGCTGCACTAAACTTATTAGCTAATGTATTGGTGATGGGTTCACACAACAGCTCCGTGCCTTGCTGGTTAGCTGCAGCCTGTGACTATGGCTTTAAAAATTGTGCTGATGAGGTCTTGTCTTGAGACCCCGCCGCCCACCCACTTCCATGCTGAGAGAGCCAAATAAATATTTACTACTTCTCATAATAACACCCAGCCACACTCATCCTTACCACTGCAGAGTAGTTCATCTAATTGAAATAAGAATATAAGTAAACTGTTTGTCAAGGCAGTTTATTAGGAAAAGCATTGCTGTGTCAGGAGCTCCCTCACTGTGAGAGATGCTGTGTTGTCTCTCTTAATATTTAATGCCATTTTAATAATATTTCCCAGTTAGGGGTGCAGGCTGACGCTACAGACTAAAGGCCAAGCCTGCCAAAGTGTGGAGGAAGGAAAGCTCAGGGACTGGGGGCAGCTCAGCTCCACTGATTTACCCACTTGGAGGCTGGGCCAAGAGCAATCCTGCTCTTCTTTCGAGGCACTTAACCACTCTCGAGTCCTCCTCTCAGCAACTTTGTCTCAGATTTGTGGATATTGCCTTTTTTTGCTCAGAAGGACACATCAAAAGTTTGGGGCCACCTCCTGAGGTGGTGGAGATGAGATACCCACAGTTTTCCTTTGGGAAACCCATTTCTCGCTGCAGCGCTGCTCCAGTTGGGCTTATTAGTCAGACAAACCATAAACTACTGAATTTCTCTCAGGTTTGTGATTGCAGCTGCAGCTACAGTGCCGTTACCTGTCTTTGGGAACTCTTGTTTTGGAAACCTCTAAACCTCTAGATTAAAGTCAAAGGGTTTTCTTTTTTTTCTCAAAGAGTGGGGAGCAGCAGCTTAAGTATCAAAGGTCCCTGCTAGTAAGGTGTCCACTGACGCTGCCTCCTTGTCACCCTCCAGCCCTCACAGACCTGCCTTGGCCCCAAAGCTGCTGCTCCAGAGGTGCCCCAGTCCTCGTGTCATCCCCCAGGACTTCTCCCAGCAGCGATGCCCAGCTCAGGCTCTTCCTTGTTGTGAAAGATTCCTGGCTGAAGAACGGGGGAGTCAGAGCCTTTTGAAGCTGCTGCATAATAAGCTGGGGTTTTGTTTTTTGTTTTTTGGGTTTTTTTCCAAACATCACTAGACAGTTCAATAATAATTACATGAACTTTATAATCAGCCAAACCAAAGTAGGCATCCACCTGCCCTACACGTAGCATTTGTGAGTAATTTTACAGAAAGGGCAGATACTTTTGAACTTAGTGCACAGGACTTGTGCACAAACAGCTAGAGGAGGAGGGCCCAATTATAAATAAACCATCCTTAGTTGTCACTTCGCTGTCTCTGACTTCCCACGCATTCAAATGGGGAGACTGATTCATTTAATCTTACTCTAAAGCAGCGAGCCACAGAGGCAGTTTCCTGACAGTTGCTTAAAAAAGTGTGGCTGAGTTCTCTTAAATTGTCTTCCCTTGTATTATATTTAGACACCGTGATTAGGGTATCATCTGCCACGATATGCTTTGACTTTAAGGCAGAAGTTAAAGCCACCCTCGGAGAGCAAACAGAGACACTCCAAGGAAGCAGAGGGGCACGAGCGCCGGGGTTTGCTGTTTTGGGCACAGAGCTCTTCAGCGCCGCTCGCGCTGCCAGCTCCCCCAGTGCCTTAGGAAACTGGGGTTTTCAAAGAAGCACAACATTATTTACCATAATGAGACTACTGGGAAGGGTGGAGGCAGTGAAAGACTTAGCGGCTGTTTCCATGCATTTTTGCAATATCAGCTGAGCAATTCTTACGGTCTCTTCTTCTCCCTCCCTTCTCTCTTCTCCTCTCCAATCTGGCTTCTCTTGGTGAAAGCTTGGCTGCAAAGTCTGGACACTCCTGTCATATAAACAAGGCTTAGATATGTTTGTGTCGCTGCAAAGCTGATTATAATGACTACACTTCATGCGTTTTACTCTAATTAAGTCAGTGGAGGTTTCAACACAGATACAAACTCGATGTGCAGCTCTGCCCTTGACAATTACATACCAAAGAGAATACCTGAAAGCTCTTGTTTTGCTAAATATGCCATTTAATATTTTGTAATGCTTAGGTAAATACAGTTGGTGAACGTGAAGTCTTCCGCATTTCTATATTATTATGGAGGAGGTCATTAGAGTTACGCTGAAAGAGGTTTCCTCATTACGTGACTTGCTTTTCCAGAGCACTCGTCAGATACTGAACTGCAGGGTCCAGTCCCACTGACCACCAGCCACGATGGGAAGACCCCCAAACTCCAGTAGACTCTCAGCCACTGGTCTGGCTGCAGGAGCTCTACAGCAGGGTAGCAAATGTGATAAAAGGCTGGCAAGCAAGCCAAGGTGAAAGACACTCTGGGCTCTAAGGTACATGGGTAGATTGGGAGGGCTCTGCGTAGAGGGGGAATGGTAGGGAGAATACGTTGTACCTCCAACACAAGTTTGTTAACCTGGAATAAACACTGGTGTGGATTTCAACGCCCTGAATTGAAAGGTGAGTTTCTCCCATGTGCCAAATTCTGCTTTTTTTAGGTTGGTGTGGGATGTCTGTCTTCCTCCTCTAGCTAATCTACAGAGATCTGTAAATTTGTTATTACTTCCAGATACCCTCATAAGAAAGTTTGGGTTTTGTTTAGTATGTAGTAAACTTGAGGTCCTCCATCCAGATCTTAATGTTGGTCTAAATGTGACTGAATTACCATTCTTTTAAGATCTGCTGAATTCCTTTTCTCTCAGAAAAAATGACATGCTAGAAGCTTTCCACCATTCCCATGTCTCTAGAGAGAATCTTGGAGACTTGAAGGTGACTTTTCTGTGAAATGGTCTCAATATCATTCCAAAAAAAACTTCATAATTTGAAGCCTGCTCCTCAACCTCCAGCAGAGATCAAAGGGATCCCAGAAAAAAATTAAGCACCATGCATTCCTAGAAGCTGAGCCTTTAGCTGTCATGAATCAATCAACTACCCTTTTATCAGCCAGATATAAATTGACTTGGGGCACTTTAGAGGCTAAGGCTACTATAAGACTGCTTGTTTAGGCTTTATTTCTATTAAAAAGTTTGACTCCAGAGGAAGACCTTTGTTTTCAAATGGCGTTTTTTTTCCATCTTCTTGTTAATTTCACCTTCAAGCTTGCTTGGCCAGTTGGGTATGAAAAGCTTGTTCTTGCTTCCTAGCGGCAAGATTATCTGTAGATGGTATTTATGGGGTGCTAATTACTGTCTGTCATTGGTATTTATGAGGTTCCAATTGCTACAGTACCAAGGCACCAGGTACAATATTGAGATAAGCATAAATGTTATTGAATGTGGACTCTGCCCTTCCCATCCTAGCGCTTGGCCCCTTTGACAGGAATATTTTTCTTTGTCCTCTCCCTCCCACTCTTTTTCATTTTTGTGAGGCATCTGAGAAAAAAAAGTGAGTCATGTGCTCTGCTGTGAAACAACTCTGGCTTGTGAGCTCACCCGTCAGGTACCTGGTGCCCGTGGCTCCATCTTGGAGTACACCATGTTTCTAACCCTCACTGCTGATGGGCAACCCAAGGTACCAGAGCTGTGACCAGAGGCACCAGGAGCAGAGCCCACAGCAGCCTGTACCTGCTTTGCCGTAGCCTGCATGCCAGCTGCTGCTGAATTGTTCTCCCTAGGATGTTTTCCAAAACCCAGCAAACTGCAGCAACTGGGAGAGCTGAAATCAAACCACGTGCTTCTTCCCAGCCTGTGCACAGTCACAGAAGATGTCCCAGTCAGAGAGCATGGAAGGTTTTGAACCCTTTGGACCAGGAGCTGCCTAGATGAGCAGAGAGCCACTGGAACCTGGCTAGCATTCATGTGAAGCATTTATTCTGGCTACTGGTACTAAAGACACAGTTTGCTGTGCAGGCAAACTAGAGCCTTTGACCAACTTGACCACCAGCTGTGACGAGAAACTGAGTCTCAGCCTGATTCTGAGAAAAACACATGCCTAGGACTCTCTACCACTACAGAGAAATTAAAATGAACCCACAAGAAAGTGGAGATGAGATGAAAAAAAATGCAGGTCAATGTGGCAGCTACTTCCTAAGTGGGGCAGGCATAAACTTCTTTAATGTGGATATAGAAGGGGACATATGTTCTTTCTGTTATTACCTGTTCATGAGAGGATAGAGGGAAATTTGCTCACCATCTTGAGAAAGAAGTGTTCCAAACACTTTTCTAAAACATCTGAAATGGAAAAAAAAAAAAAAAAAGATTAGGAAGGAAATTTAAATGAAGTATTTGCAAAGATTTTTTCCCCCTGCTTTTTGATCAGCTCTGATGGTTCTAATTGCTGTGCAAGGAGAAAGCTGGAAATTAGTTTGAAATGCATAAGAAAGGGATTGCACCCTTGGTAAGCCCTACCTGTGGGACAGCAACCCCAGGACACACTAGAAATGCATAAATAAGGAAGGTGCCTCAAACTGAGATTTATTTCCTGCTTACCCTTACAGCTATTTCCGTACCCTCAAATTTTCTGGAATGAAAAGTTGTAAGGATCAGTAATTATGCTAAGGCTTTTCCTTTATGTATCACCGCTCACTCAAGACTTTCAGCCCATTACACAAATAGCAGTGACGTGCTTGGCAGGAGCCCTTTGAAGCAGGTAGTGCCATCGCTGCCAGCCTGGTTTCCCCAGCAGAAAAGCGGTGGCGGCAGGAGGCGAAGGGACAGAACCTGGGAAGCCAGGATGCCCTCACCTTCCTCACCCTCACGAGGCACTCATGCCTCTCTGGCTTTGCTCCTTCCACGTGTTTCTGGCCTTGCAACCCATCTCAGGACAGGATGTGGTGCACCAGGTGGTGCCCAGCACCCAGGGCCAAACGAGCCGTGGATCCTGGCCCTTGATTGCCATCTATGACGCCAGGAGGTTTGCAGGAACAAGCAGGGCTAGAGTCAGGTTACACTGACTCCAAAGCACCAGGGCAGCAGCTTCCCAGGGAAAATACGTGGCCGTGTAAATAAAGAGGAAAATAATTATAAATGACTAATCGACCAAGCAGAAGTAAAAACAGACAGAAAGGACTGAAACACAGAAGGAAAAGGAAAAGCACCTGAGACTTTTTTTTTTTTGGTTGATGCAGAGGTTTGCGTTTTGCATCTAAAGAAATAGAGAAAGAAATTTAAATACAAATTTAGTAAAAAACAAATCAAATGGAGCTTTTTGTGAGGAAGCCACCAAAGAGACAGAATAATAAAGACACTAATCCAAATATCAACATTTGTTACTTCAGTGGTTAAAAAAAATCATTAATTTAGTACATAGTGAAAGTAAGATTTTGGGAAAGCACCTAGGGACAGTAAGAATTGCTTACCCTGTTATTTTTGCTCCAGTCATTGGGCAGTGTAAGTGAGGTAGTTATTAAAAGTGTAATTTATTCCAAGAAACATTACATTCCTTTTTTCTCACCACTGCCTTGCTTATAGTCAGGTGTATTTACTGAAATGTGCTCAAAGCCAGCAGAAGGATAAAGGACCCCTACCCAGTGAGATACCCTTTTTCCGGATAGAATAATAGAATAGTTTGGGTTGGAAGGGACCTTTAATGGTCATCTACTCCAACCCTCCTGCAATGAGCAGGGACATCTTCAACTAGATCAGAGCCCCGTCCAACCCTTGAATGTTTCCAGGGATGGGGCATCTGCCTCCTCTCCAGGCAAACTGTTCCAGCTGTAAAAAATTCCTCATTGTAAAAACTTTCTTCCACGTATCTAGTCTGAATTTACCCCTTGTCATATTGCAACAGGCCCTATGAAAAAGTTTGTCCCCATCTTTCTTATAAGCCCCCTTTAAGTATTGAAAGGTCATCCTGGAGTCTTCTCTTCTCCAGGCTGAACAACCACAACTCTCAACCTGTCCTCATAGAAGTGCTCCTCTGGTCATCTTTGTGGCTCACCTCTGGACTCACTCCAACAGGTCCATGTCTTTCCTGTGCTGAGGGCTCCAAAGCTGGACACAATACTCCAGGTGGGGTCTCACCAGAGCAGAGTAGAGGGGTAGAATAATCTCCCTCGACCTGCTGGCCACGCTTCTTGTGATACAGCCCAGGATATGGATGCCTTTCTGGACTGGGAGCACATGTTGCCATCTCTTCATGCTACCCTGTTTAACAGCAAAGCTGGTGGTGAGTGAAACTGTGGCAAGGAGGTAAGTAGGAAAAGGCTTGTCAGGGAAGCAGGACTCAGTTATGGAGCTCTGGGACTGAGATCCCAGCCTTTAACTTTCTTCCAAAAGGCTAGATGGAGAACAAGTTTAAATATGCTTCTTTGCTGAACATAACAAAGTACCTTCTGTATTCTGCTCTCTCATGTTTCTGGATGAAAGAAAATTCAGCAGGCAATTTATCACCAAATTAAAGTCACTGCTATCAAAATCACTCTGGATCCAAAAGAGCCAAATAAATTTGATCTTACTTGTAGAAATGTATTCTGGGCAATGATAAAGATCTTAGACCAGCTGCTTCTCGCTTAACTCGTATGTAGGCAACACCTGCACAGATTTCAGCCACAGACCAGCAGAGTGAAAGCTGGCCAGGGGAAATGCAGTGTCATGAGCTGAGCTGGAGATGGAGGGGCTGGTGCTTGGAGATCTCGCTATGTTCCTCAGCCTGGGACATTCCAGAGACCCCAGAAATACAGCAGTCAGGCATGTGCTGCCTTTTTTCCATCCCAGTTTGGAGATAATGGGAGTGACACTGTAGGGAAAAGATTCAGGCGATGTGATTTACAAAAAAAGAAATAAAGAAGAAATTCCATCTATGATTTTGTTGCTCTTTGAGCACGCTGGGTGGTGTAGGGGAACACTGGCACAGACTTTATTAGTTTAATAAACTAAAATGACTAGCATATTTTGACACTCTGTCATTGTAACTAACGTTTATTGAGAGAGGGTCTTTGGCCAGTGCTCTTTCTAAGGAGGATTTTCTTGCCCTTATGCTTGCTCTGCCTGTCAGGCACACAGGGGCTGTGCTGTTTCACCCTCCTTCCTCTTGTTTATACTCCCCATCCCCACATAACCCACAGGCAGAACTGTACAGCATTACTCCCCACCCCCAAACTTTCCCTCTTTCAATTGGTGTCACCACAAAAGAAAAGATTATTACTGACACTGATCTCAATTTAATCCTTTCCATAATCTGATTTTTCCAAACCTATTTATATCCTTGAAATGACAGTGGGGTTTAAAGTGATACAAATACCTAAGCCTAAGTCCAGTTTTGACCCTCCAGAATAAAATGTAACCCCCAAAATTATGTATAAATCCCTTCCAAAGTGTTGGTAGTAGTAGTGCATGTAGTGCAAGTAGTGCAAAACTGGTAATTGGTCCCTCTTTTTGATAAGTAATACTTTTCATGTTACAGGTTTACTCTATGTTACACTGGTAACAAGCTGAGGTCCTGAAATAAGTTTTAAAGCTCATATAAATGTAGAATTTCTTTTCCCTTTGTGGATTTTTAATAACCTTCTGGTGTCTGGAAATAATCAAGAAGTAAAGCTTTCATAGCAACGTAAGAAGTATAAACCCATTCTAGTTTGTTATTTCATCCAGCAACTTGAGAGCTTTTTTTTATTTTCCTGGGCTTTAAGGTGATCAGCCAATGTTTTCTCCCATCCCCAATCTCCTTAAGAAGCTTATTAATGTTTTACATTCAAAATAAAGACAAACCAATCTGAAAACAAAGCCATCGTTAGGGCTGCATATTCTAAATGTTCTTGCTGGACTATTTCCACTATTTGTAACCAATTCATTTTAATATTGCTCCTGCTTCTTGCTAGATCTGCAGAACTTCAGTTCACACGTAGCCCAGGAGTAGTTCAAACAGCAGTCAGCAGGTTTTTGTTCTTCCCCCCCCCCCCCCCACTTTTATAATTCAGTGCAGTGATTTGTTTATATAACCAAATCCTTTTGTTTCTCCAAAAGGGACTTTGATATTCCATTGAGAGATGACACCCATGGTAAGTGATGGTCTGGTTTTTCCAAAGCAAAGACCTCAGTTTTCAGCTGAATTTACATTTCAGTAATAAATATTTAAAAGAATTATAACGGAACTGCAAAGAATGTCCCTCTGAAACACACACACACACACACACACACACACACACTCCATTACTCTGGGGTCGCTTTGATGCAGATGGTGCCTTTGTTCAAAACTGGAAATATTTTACTCTTTTCCTTTAGAAAACTTGGCCACTTCGGATTTTTAATACATCATAAAAAACTTATAAAATGCTATTCCTTACTGTCTATGTAGCAGATCAGTAAAAACATCTATGTCAAAGGCATTTTCTGCAGCAGGATCTCTTTCTGCCCTAAAAAAAGTGTAAGACAGAATACAAATTTTGCTGATTTCTTTTTATCAGGTATGAGCTTTAAGATTTTCAATCAATCATCTTTTTTTTTTTTTTTTCTACAACAGGCTAAAATAAATGACACCAGTATGCCATTTTTGGAACATACCGGAGCTACACAACTACCGTTTGGCTTCAAGTGTGTAGGCTATTATTAAGCAAATGAGATACTGATGTACTTTTCCATTTACAAAGCTTGTTTTTGCCCCTGTGGGCATAACACCAGGTGATGTGTTAATTAATGATGGTGAAGATCATACGTATGACATAAACAAAAGAACTGCTCTTTAAAAAATAACAAAAAAGGAAATATTCCAACTCCCTTGAGGATGAAGAATGAACTGATTCCAAAAAGCAGAATCATGAAAACCAAAAGGAAAAACAGGGAGGAACGCAGCATAAATATTGGAGTTACCTGCAAATGGCTCCCTCTGTATTTATTCTGTACAGTATTTTGTATCCTGCACAGCACTTCGCATTAATCATAGGATAACCTGCCTGATTTGACATTAGCATCAAACCATGCCCACGTTAGCAGCATTGTGCCCGTGGCTGAGTATAGTGCTCATTGAGTGCTGTCTGCTGAGAAGGAGTCAGGGCCTGCTGTCCCTTCTCGTGCCGTGGACTCCCTTATTTCATGATCAGCTTCACTATGAGAAGGTTGATTGATACCTGTGGAGGAGTTACCTTTGCAGAACCGACCCACTGAGACAATACAGTGCGCTGGGGTCTCACATGTCCCTCTTCACACTGGCAGGTGAAAATGCTGTGGTCAGTACTCACCTGTGTTATCCACATCTGCACCGCTCATGTGATGGGAACAACACTGATGTGTACTTATCAGGGGAAGAGGATTATCTCTGACTTTCAAAGCTTGAAACATATAGGATGGGTGGGATCTGCAGAAGGACCTGTGTGTCACAGGCTCACCAAAATGCAAGTGAAAGGGATGAAGAAATGAGTGTTGGGAGAGAATGAGTTTTGGAGAGGGTCCCCAAGGCAAGAGGATGGAAGGGAGAAGGCTACATGTTATTTTTCCATTCATTGCTGTGTCCAACGCTAAGCAGGACATCTTCATTTCCACCCTATCTATCTCTGATTTTTCACCTTGAGAACCTGATCATTCTTAGCTCAGTGGGTATAATTTGCTGCCTGATGTGAACATACCCATCTTTCATGTTGATCCTGGCTTAAACTCAGCAGATGCAGAAATAAGAGTGGAAAATAACCTAGCTGTCCACTACAGACAATAACACTGAACCAGTTTAGGAGAAATGGAAGGTTTCATCTCTCGAGAGCTTTGGGATGGATCTTCCTGACAGAGAAGGGAAGGAGAAAGACCTCCTGCAAGAAAGGTGAGATCCCTCCAGTGTAGGGGCAGGGCAGGAGAAGCTCCTCCTGGGAGAGGGGCAGGAGTGAATGGTGGCAGGAGGGCCTCCTGTTCCTGCACCTGGCTCTTCCCTTGCCAGCCCTGCTCCATCTGCTGGCAAGAACAATGTGCAGCCTCCAACATTTTCCTGCTGGGATCCAGGTCCTCCTGTGGCTTCCCCAGCCTAGATACCCTCCATGGCCTCATTTCACCTGCCACAATGGCAAAGGGTGGGAAGAGCAGAGCCTTCCCCAGGCACAGGAGGGAGAACAACCCTTTCTTTTGGGTCGCAGGATGAGGAACTTCCCTCCCATGAGCTTCCGTCTACTTCTAACAAATCACAGTTACAGAGGAGCAAATAAAGTATTGTGCACACTGTGTATTCACCATCTGATCTATTGGTTGGGAACCTGATTTCACTGCTCACTTGTAGGCAGTCAAGATCCAGTGGCAATGCCCCACAAAACCCCTAAGGCTGCCTGGCAGTATGGGATACTGCTGGGGATGGGGTGAGATGACAGCATCAGCTTCTGTCTCAGCAAGAGCCCAGGAAACCAGCATGCAGCTGTGAAAGGTATTTGGGGGGAACAGAAGCTCTTTGACTCTCTTGTTTGTGGGTTATCACTTTGCAAGGTTATTTTTTTGGCTTTACCCATGGTTTTCCGTACCTACTGGGTGTTTAAGAGAACGTGTTGAGGGAAGCTCTGGTCTTTTCAAAATAGGGAAGCAACACGGAAAGCTTTCCCTATGTATGAGGCTGAATGGCACTGCAAAATTGACTCACTCTGTGCAAGGAGACACAGGCTGGTTTAAGAAAGTTACCCCTGTGAAAGGCAGTGGAATTTTTTAGCTCTGGCACTGTTGGCATTAAATGGTTTTTCCTCTTGTCCTGCCTTCTGCTGTTGGGAAATCACCTGCACCTGGATTTTGCTTCTCTTTTCCATATGGGAAAAGAATTGTGTTTATCCTCCTGTGTTCCTTGCAGATGGCATCTCTTCCAGCTCCGCGTTAGAGGCGAGGTCAGGTGAATGGGTGGGCTGAGGCTCCCCATGTCAGCCGTTCCCTCGGGGAGGGAAGAAGGGCGCCGGTGTCAGACCAATATTTACAGAAAGTTTAATCCCCGTGGATTTCTCTCACAAAACAATAGGAAGGTCTGGTGGTATATTATCCATGCTTCCTCTTTATTCTGATTTTATCTGTGAATTCTTGCAAATAATAGATGACTGAGACCATTATTGTTCTGGGAAATAGGAAGATGAAAACACTAGACAGACCTTAGCAATTTCAATGGACTTATTCATGGTGTATTTAGTTATGCAAGTCTTCACAGAGTCAGGAACTAACAAAATACCTGTTGGAATAAGTAATAATCCCGTGTGTTTGCAAAAGCAGTTCTCTTACGGCTTATTTTAAATAAGAGATACTGCCTCAGTCAACCAAATGCTACAGAGTTCAGAACAAAAAAAAAAAAGAAAACAAACATAGCTTCACTTTTAATGCCATAAGATCTTGAGAAGCAATTCATTCCAGCTCTTTTATGTCTCTGCTTTAATACAGGCATTCTTGATGTAAATTGCATGCTGGTGATTAACAGATCTTCCATCAATTGAACTTGAACTGAAGTTGAACTGAAGTCAAAAGAACATACTCTTTCTTTTTGCCTTTTTTTAAATTTTTTTTTCTTTTCTAAACCTGCATTAAAAAAAGATTATTCAGAAATCTTGGAATGAAAAGTGCTAGGTCAAAACTCACATTTTTCTAGCAAGTGTATGAAAACTTACTTTTAAAAGTCACATACTGTAGAATCTTAATTATCCTGGAAGGCTTATCCGGGTTATGGCTTAAGTATGCTATTCATGTGCTGCCAGTTTGTTGTAGAAGCACAAGATGAGCTGTAGTGCCTTGCAAAGCAGCTAAACCCTTCTCTGGGCCAGTCGGAGTCTACAAGCAGCTCAATGGTTTGATGAAGAAGTCCTGCCACTGCCCACTGGTCCCGTGTGGAGTTGGGCTGTGTCTCAGCACTACATGGAGCAGTGTAAGTCCTCAGGCAGTTCTGGCAGGACTCTGTGTCTGCCTCCATGTCCTAAGCTCTGGGAGATCTTCTTCAGTTAGGAACATTGCCATGTGGCTTCACAGAGCTGGCTGTGGCATGGTGCTAAGAAGTCTGCAAGGGTACCACTTGTCTGTGCACTAAAACTTCATGCATCACTCATGTATTACTGTTTTCTATTATCTTGGACCTTTCCTCCTCCTCCTTCTCTTCACCTCAGGTAAAAGGGGAATTGTTTGTATATCTATGGGGTTAATACCTACTGGTATCTTGGAAGAACTTCTCTGGCTTGTTGTACATTAGCATTGTTCACATTTTTGATGCATATGCAATTAATAAAATTTGGGCAAAACTTTAAAGCTTTGACTATACTCTGAACAGAGTTGGAATTTTATGTTCTCCATGAAGTATCATTAAAACATGCTACCAACAAGGACTAATTAATAGGAGGAGATTTTATTCTGAAAGGGGAGCTTTCTCTCCTCTGCACAGCCTTCCCCTTGGCGTTAGATAAACAACCATTCCCAGTTAGGCAAATGGGGCCACGCTCCCAAAGGTTTCTTTTGTGGGTCTCAAGGCATTTAGAGCTCCTAGTGATCTCCCAAATTCAGGATGGCAGCAATTGTGTGAGAAACTTTACCCCTAGTTTTCAAAGGAAATGCCCAGCTTTCAGGAAGAGATGTCTAAATAAAGGCTAAAACCAGAACAAGCAGTTTATGCTCATCATGCACAAGTCCATCAATTCTGGCTAAGGTAATTTGTGAATTGAAAGCTGGAATGGTGCAAAAGAATTCAGAATAAGGCAGTTTTAGTGTGAAATACATGTCCAGCACAAGGGAAGGGAGTTACGCAAGTGAAGCTACTCTGCAGCAACTCCCATTGTGGATAAGCCCTTAATTACTTCTAAAATCTCACCATTACTAAGCCATGCTTCTAATTTCTAGAGGCCTTGAGTTTCTGGAACAACTGGAGTATGAGATTCAATTGCATTCACTTCAGTGGATGATACAGTTAAGTATGGGCACGTTTGTAGGCTTGAGGCCAGTCATTAACTAATTAGTGTGTGGGAACATTTAATTTTTTCCCATCTGATTTTGCAAAGTTATTTGGCAATACTTGTTTATAAGTTCTTTTTCCCCCCTCTTTTTTTCCCCTCTCCCTTCACAGCAAACCAAACCCCCACCAGAATCAGAAAGAGCATTGCAAGTACTTCCCATTTTCCCCTTTCTGTAGGCAAGACTATTTGCTGAGTTTTGCTTTTTTTTTATAGAGAAATATATATATAGCTTTTTATTTAAAAAAAAAAAAAAAAGCGTTTCAGAGTGTTTGTTTCCTTTGCAGCCATGCAAAGCTTCCCTTCCCAGCAAAGGCACGCCAACGGGAGCGGCGGGGGTGGGTGTGGGGTGTGCTGCGCCGGAGGAACTACAACTCCCAGCGTGCATGGCGCGGCGCAGCTGGGGAGAAGAGGTGTGGGGAGCGCGGGGGCTTCTGGGAGGTGTAGTCCCGCGGGCCCTTCCCAAGGGCAGCGCTGGAAGCACCTGTCTGGTTTCGTGGGAGGCAGCGATGACTCCGCTCCCCACCGCTCCCCTGGGGCTGCTGTTGCAGTGCTGGCAGCCCGGCGAGGAACCGGTGGAGGAGGCACGGGTGAAATTGAAAGGTAAGGACCTCCTTGTATCTGCTGTGGAGTTGGCGGAGGATGGGGGGTGTAATTCCCGTTGGCCTCCTCACCCCAATCCTCCTTGCCCCCCTGGTTTTGGCTGGGAGGTTTTGCCTTGTCGCATCGTTGGGCAAGTGGTCTGGATTTGGGTTGGCTCACGGACACGTCTGCAGCGTTAGCACGTGGGACTGTAGGGATGTCATTCTCTCCTGCAGCTGTGGTTAGATGTGCGGCTGTTGGCTCCTTTATGTAAAGGTTAATGGGAATAAATAATCATTCCAGCACAGAAGGAGGTGGGGGAGGGAATTCCACTCCCTACAGGGGCTGAAAATCTTCCTCTACTGAATAAGGGTCTTGTAACATCCAGCTTTTTGCTGAATTTAAGCTTGCTTTTAAAATTCTTTTCTTTTTCTTTTTTTTTTTTTTTTTAAGTTGACTTTCTAGGTCTTAGTAGAGAGAAATAGGCAAATATGAATTTTGCCCAGGTGGCTGCAACAGCCTTTGCCTGCGTACGTTTCCTTGTTCCAGTGTTTCTGCTGTTTGCTGAGCTGGAGGCACCCGAAAGTCTCAGGCTGTGCAGGTCACTAAAGTGAAAATGCTTGGGAATAGTTCAGTTTCGTCTTGCTGCCTAATAAAACAGAGCAGTGGTCAGGGCAGCAGTGGTCAGGGAGGAGAAATGGCTTTGTGTGCCTCATGGGTCAGGTAAAACACTCTGCAACATTTTGGCTGTGGTCCTCTGACAAGTTAGTGTTCGGGAAACTAATTGCAGCCTCGCTGTTTGTCCTTACGCCCGAGTGTAAATTTGCCACAGAGTTTTGGGAAATACTTTGCAGAGAGTTTTGGGAAATACTTTGCATGGGGATGCTCTGCAGACCTTCCAGGGCTGAATGTACATCAGATGGTGGTCCCCAAGGCACAGGGACTGGGTTCAAGGACACGGTTATACCTTGATGGTCCTTTCCTACGAAGAATTTACTAATGGTGCTAAGGGCTGCAGATTTGCTGTATGCACTACTTATGGCCAGTGACTCTGGTTCTCAGCTACTGTTTCTGGGGTGGGACAGCAAGCAGAGGGCACAATGAAGAATGCTGGAGCAGGGAAGAAGCTAAAGCTACCTATAAAAGATCCTATTTAAATGAAAAAAAAAAAAAAAAAAAAGCAAATCCAAGAGTTAGCCCTGTTAAAGGTCTCACCCAAGAGAAGCTGGGAAAGACACTTCTCAGCTCTGCTGAGAATTCCATTGCCCTTTTAATGGAATAAAGTAGCTTTGCCCTTAATCTCCGCAGAGGCTGCCAAATGCTGAACAGGTCTAGACAATGAGGCAATTCCCTTCCTGTTCGGAGACTCAGGGTCAACGTGGAGGTACGACTTTTGGGTGTGTTGGGTTTGTGTGCCATGAGCACCAGGTCTGTTGCTGTATAGAAAAGTGGAAAGCAGAAAGCTAACAAGCAGGTGTCCTTCACTAACCAAACACGCAGAAATGCTAAACACAGTGCCCTCGAATGCTCACCCGCAAGGAGGAGCAATATATCTAAATGAGGATGCCATAGCTAATGTTAGAGGTGTTGGTAAGAAGCACTAAACTTTCTGTAAACTAATACGTTGCCTTAAAACAACCCCAGCTGCTGTAACAGGGAGGTCTCCTGAGCTGCTTTTCATGTTTTTCATACGCCTCAGACTTCTGGCATATCTGACGTTCTCCCTGTTTACAGTATTAGGGGACACTGCTAATATGCAGGTAATAATAGAAAATAATTTATGGGGGAAGTGGAACTCAATCTGTAGGGTAAACATTCCCTACACATTCAAGAAAGTTTCCCAAATGTGAGCAGCACTAATATGAAAACTCGCTGAGTTCTGGGTGTTTCCTTGTACACTGATACCACAAATGCCAGTTTAACTCAGGTGATGAGAGCCACAGCAGGACTGGTAGCTCTGTCTCCAGAGGAGCAGCATAACTAGGGATGCCACTGCATCCCTGGGGCAGGGCAGGTGCCTGAGGAGGAGAATGATGGTGGTAGGACCTCCTGTTGCACCAAGCCTCTTGTGGGCAGCAGGAGCAGTGTGTGGCTCTCCCCACTGCCTCCTGGAGTTGAGGAACTGTGCCAGCAAAACGCATGGACCTTCCACTTTCTTCCATGGCCTCAAGATGCGCCAGGGAAGGTTCAGACTGATATGAGGAAAAGTTTTTACACTGAAAGTGTTATTAAGCATTGGAATGGGCTGCCCAGGGAAGTGGTTGAGGCACCACCCCTGGAGGCATTCAAAAGACAGGTTGACATGACACAGCTCTTAGTGACATGGTTTAGTGATGCTTTTGGGTTCTTTTTTTATCAGTGTTAGGTTGATGGTTGGACTGGATAATCTTAAAGGTCCCTTCCAACCTAGACAATTGTATGATTCCTTGATCTGCCAGTCAGGTGGCATTGTCAAAACAAGCATGGATTTTCCTCTTTACCCAACGTCAGCATACCTCCTGAAAAACAATTGCATTGGGTTTGTTTTCTTTTCCTCATACATATCAGAAGTCAAACAGCGTGGTGTGGCTAATGGGGTTATATTGACCCACCTCTGCTGTTGCTATTAATATCTGAAGAAAGTCCCAAATGCCACAGCCCCGATGACAGTACAGTTGTCCGCCTATCTTTCTTTTGCCAGACAGAGCAGAAGATGTCTTCTTATGTTGGCAAGTCCAGTAACTGCTTGTCCAAGTTTTGGTCCTTGCTAGTGTTAAGGAGCCAGGGACTAGATTCTATATAGAGGAGAATATATAGAGAATATAAATTTTTGCAATGAATAGCAAGTTGATTTGCA
The DNA here is from genome assembly GCA_004320125.1 of Scolopax mira. Taxonomy (NCBI): domain Eukaryota; kingdom Metazoa; phylum Chordata; class Aves; order Charadriiformes; family Scolopacidae; genus Scolopax; species Scolopax mira. The sequence continues at coordinate 59,272 of BJBW01011820.1, forward strand.
ATGTCATTTGAACAGTATCCAAATACACAATTCTTTTGGAAAAAAAAAAAAAAAGGAGGTGGAAAGGATTTGGGAGGGGTTATATCTTTTTCTTGCTGACCATAGAAACATAACTCACCATTTAAAAAAAAAAATATTCAGAATCCAACTCTAGTGCACAGGCTACTAAATTTCAATTGCTGTTTTTATGTCATTATTGCAATTGCAGTAACTCTGTAAAAGACAAGACAAAAGGTTACTCTTTCCACTTTGAGCTCTTTCTATCCTCCACTTTTACAGCAAAGGTTACCCTGAGCAATGTGTACATCTGTCTCTTATAAGTGTAGAAACACATATTATTCATACCTTGTCAATGTATATGCTGGAAAACAGAAGCTGAATTTATAGCTGTATTTCCTCTCTGCTGGGGCTTTTAGAGTTGAGTGTTTCAGTGTTTCCATTATAAACCCCTATTTTCTGAGGTTTATAACAGTCTTGAAGAGTGTAGCGGTCTTGAACCATAATAGGAAGCATGCAATGTTGCATTTACAATACAGCTGTAACTGCACATTAAGGAGTGTAATCTTCTCAGTGTACCCATAATGCTCCAATAAGGTTAATTTGAGTTACATATACTAAGAGAAAAACAACATTTTACCCTTGGAGTTGGTGCTCTCCATCCAGAGAGCTGAGAGCATCACAAAAGGATCACCTACTTGCATAAGACTTAACAAACTGCTGGGTTTTGCTACACTATTAAAATACCTGTGTACCTTCAAAGAAAGACCCCTCTCAGAAGCCGCTTCCCTCATTTGATGCCTCACTGCTTTACAGACTTGGCCAAAGGAAACTAAGATAAAGATGACTGGAAGAAACAATTATTTTATCAAATATATGGTGAGGTCTTCATCCTGTGTGACGTCTCTGCTGTTTCTGCTCTTGGATTCTAGTCTTGCATAAATATATGTCCCATCTGAAACCCGTCTTGTCTATTTCCAGTGAGCTTACTCCACCTGGGATCTTGTAGTCATGTGTCATGGTGCTTACAAATATAAGGTAAATGTCGTCATAACATCCCTCTGTCCCTGAGCTCTCTGTCCCAGCTCCTTTGCCATGCACCTGGGTAGTTGCTGGCTTCTCCAGTCAGCCTCAACTGCCACAGGCAGAGCAGGGGCTCTTCAGAGAAAGTACCCCATACATGGAGGTACCTGTCTGTCCTGAGACACAGGACTAACTTTTCTTCTAATACAGGGGAAAGTTGCACTTTTAGAAGACCCTAGTGTCTGAATTTGTGAAAATATTTACTTTATAGCCGGCCAGGCTCAGTGGGATTACAGAATCACAGAATCACCTAGGTTGGAAGGGACCTTTTAAGATCATCTAGTCCAACCAATGAAAAAAAAACCACCACAAAACAACCAAACTGAAACAAAAAAAAACCCAAACAAACAAAAAAACCCCCCACAAACCACACCCAAAACACCACCAATCCACAACTAATCCATATCCCCAAGCACCATGTCAACTCATCGCTTGAATACCTCCAGGGATGGTGCCTCAGCCACCTCCCTGGGCAGCCCATTCCAATGCCTGACAACCCTTTCAGTAAATAAATATTTCCTAATATCTAACCTGAACCTCCTCTGGCGCAACTTTTCCTATCATCTGTGACATAGGAGAAGAGACCGACCCCCGCCTCTCTACACCCCCCCTTCAGGTAGTTGTAGAGAGCGAGAAGGTCTCCCCTCAGCCTCCTCTTCCCAAGGCTGAACACCCCCAGCTCCCTCAGCCTCTCCTCATAAGGCTTGTGCTCCAGACCCCTCACCAGCTTCGTTGCCCTTCTCTGGACCTGCCCCAGCATCTCAATGTCTTTCTTGTGGTAGGGGGCCCAAAATTGGACACAGTACTCGAGGTGGAATCTCACCAGTGCTGAGTATTCAAGGTTAGTGTTTTCGAGCCTTGCCAGGTGCAGGGATGAGGAGGAGCAAGGCCTGGGCATTTGACCCAGGCTGCCCAACAGGATTATTTCATACCATGAACGTCACATTCGGCATAAATTGAAAATTTGCTGCGTAGCTCACTCTCCCTTGATGGCAGTGGGTCCAGACAACTCCTGGCCCCAGTGCCGGACCCCTGAGGCCTTCCCTTCCTCCTGAAGCTGTTGCACTCGCAGTGTCCGCCATTTGCTGTCTCTGCTGGGAGCGCACAGTTTCCTGCTGATATAATTGGCTGAGTACAATTCTTGTATATCTTACATCAGTATCGGGATTAATACTGGTTCTTTAGTATTATTGTTAATTATTTAGTCTTAATCTATTAAATCTATTTATATTTCAACCCTTGTGTTTCTTTGTGTTCCCTGATTCCCCTTTCTGGGTGTGGAGGGGTCATCGGGTGATAGAATAATTTTCTAAAGGACAATAGATAGTTATGGGTTTTCTCAAACCATAACACTGTCCCACCAGTCTGGCTCTCTAAGTTGCATCTGTTCCAATGCACCTAGTTTAAGTTTTTGTTGATGGCCATAGGACTCTCTGCTGGACCAGAGATCCCATCATGCCAGTTCAGTTGCGTGAGTGTAACCATCAGAGTTGTGTGAGGGGGAAGTCTCTGCAGGTAACGGTGTTCTGAGTTAAAATGGGTAGTGAGGAAGAAGAGCTGAAGTTAAAAGTGGACAGTTGCCAGAGCTACTGGTCATGTTCATGCTAGAGCTGATGTATCATTGCAATTGCTCACTTGATCTTCATGGACTTAATTGGCTGAAGATAAAGAAAGCAGTAGCATGTTCAGAGTAGAAAGAAGCTTTTAAGAATTGCTTAAAACAACCCACCGAGACTCTTGGATCTTGAAGACTTTGTTAGGCTCTGTGGTGAGTACAAAGTGGTCCTCTAAGATTGTCACAGAGCAAAGATAAAATATCAGAGCTGAAAGTTTTCTTCCATGGATTTTTTTTTTTTGGTATTTCAGTGAAACTGAGAAGGATACATATTTTGCTTTTGTACTAGGTCAGCTGCAGTCTAAGGTTGTGCTTATCTGCCACTTGGTAGAGGCAGCAGAAGGTAGCAAGGAGGTAGGAGGCTGGATTCACTGTGAACCTTAGGCTCAGATCCCATCTACAGTCTGAGACATCAAGTTAACATGGGTGTCAGCAGGGCTGAAATCTTGTTGAGACTAAGTTCTTTTTGCTGTTTCAACTCATATGTCACATTATTTAGTCTTCCACTTAACCTCTCTTCCTATGGCTAACAGGTCAGCTTATTGGGTTCATGCCCTTTTGCAAGTATTGCTAACCTCAAGCATTCAGAAATCACAAATTAACTCTCAGATTCATGAGACTGCAGGAAAAACATGCATTTTTTTAAACTGAGCAATTAAAATAGTTTAATTAGTATTTTAGCCCTGATTCTTTGAGATTTAGAGCTTTGGAACATATTTTTCATTGCTTCGAGGGCTTGACCGTCTTTGCCCCCAGTAAAATCCTTGTCACAATTGCACAAAAGAAGAACTGGTGCTTTAGCAAAAACCTGAACTAAGCCAAGACTTGCAGTAAGAAGCTGAGATTTGGAAATGCTGGTTTTGTGATTGTGTAAGTTCGCTTTTTCACTTTTCCTTTTTTTTTGCCCCCTTGCCAGTTATGCCTGCTTGTGTTACAACATATCTGCTGAGAATGATGGAGCTGAAAGGATTTCTGATTTGATGAATTAGTGTACAAGGGGTCAGCAGAAAGTATTGCAAAAAAAGTGATGAATGGAGGAGCACAAAAGGCTGAACTATATTAAAGCCATTGGTGCGTTACATGTGATTTTCTGCAGCATGTAAGGGGCTGCAATTTGCATGCTGGTTGTCTGTACTACCTTCCAATATGGGCAAGAAGGCCTTTGGGAATATTGGACATGATCTACCAAGAGTTATTCATCATGAGATGCATAAATGTAGGCAGTGAGTATCCCCTGGATAAGGGCATGAGTGAAGATAGGACCTCTCAACGTACTTTATATTGTCCCTGCATTTTCCCCATGGTGTGAAGGAGTTACATGTTTTCCTGCCACAGCTCTGTGTGTTCCAGTGCCCTGTACATTTTGTGTTCTTACTGCCATTTGAAAATACCTGACATGATTGTTCACACTGCAGTTACAGTCATTTTGAAGTATTTATCATGGGGAACATTTTCAAAGGCAAGAGAGGCAATAGAGCACCAGCCTCCCCCTGGCTGTCTACAGGAGTCAGAGCAGCATCACCAAACCCTGCATGTGGTGTTCTCCAAGAGAACTTCTCATGTCCCATGAAGGGATGTTTCTGCAGCCTAAAAGAGAGGCTCTGTGTATGCCACTTAAAAATTGCTGAAGAACTGATATTGGTCCTCAGTCATCACTTTGAACTGCCAAGTTGAGTCTCTTTACAGTCATGTTGCCTTTCTACATATGGATGTAGACTAATAGCTTCTGGGTTTCTTGAAGTATGAAAACCATTACTGTGGCAGTAGTATTAGTCTGACTTGCTTGATTTTGACCTTCCTTTTTCCTCTGTGCCATCTTACTGCCTCTTCTGTGCTGAGGCTAGATGGTGGTAGTGCCTGAGTTGTAATGTCTATTAATATTTTGGCCTGTTTGTATTGTCTGAGACACTGCACATTTTTTTGCTTTTTCTTTTTGCTTTCTTATTCAGTTCAGGGGATAGGATAATTGCATCCAATCCCTCTGATTTTAGACAATTAGAGACAAAGCATAAGGCAGAGGCTGATACTGCCCACAGTTCCTAGATGGGACTGGATTCTACTATTCTTGTCAGCCTGGCCATAAGGCCATAACCCATGGGGATGTCTCCTTTCACATCTGTGGGGCTTCTGGAAGCACATGCTATTTGAAAAAACAGTGGCAGGCTCAGGTAAAGAATGCTTCTGTACCTTTACCATTCAAGGTTTTTGAAACTTCCCCCTTTTGTCATTTTGAGCTTTGATGGGGAATTTATAAATGTGTTGCATTACTCTTTCTAATACCCTACTCCCATGTGTCTGTCATTATCTTTTTACCTGTTCCAGGCCTTAGTACTGAGACTGTGACGTCTCTGAGGGCACAAATGGATCTTAATTGCTCTGATTGGCCTCACCTGAGACACCCCCACCTACATGCTCTGCCTGTGGGTGGGTCTAGGGCTTCAGTTGCTGACTTGACACCCTGGTGGCTCCTGGTCTTGGCTTATCCTGCGCTGTGCTGATGGACTCTGTTACCTGCCTCCTACATTCGGTCTAGTGGGCCTGCACCCCTTGGTGAGAGCTGGTCTATGTCAGGGGGTTCCTATCTTCTCTCTTGGTCCTCACCAGAGCATGTGTGCAGGCTGCTGATAGTCTGTATCAGCAATCTGATGCTTTTGAAAGAGGTATTGGTTCATCTAGCTTTTGGCTTCTCCTTTGCATGCGCAGAAGGCAGGGTGAATGGCTGTGGTGGTCATCCCGTGATTGGATGGTCAGATCTGCCTCTTCTTGGCTGCTGTTCTCTTCTTTGTCCTTTCTACTTGTTCTTTGACTTTCCTTCTCTTGTTAGGGCAACTCAAAGGATGCACCTGCCAGGGTTTCTCCTGCTGGCAATCCAGGAGCCATTGCACTGCTCTGTGCAATGCCAATCGCTGCGGCTAATTGCCTCTGAGGTGACTGCCCTGTTTTCAAGGTGGCTGTGTGTAATCTTTCTCTAAAGAAATCCCCTTGTATCATATTGAAAGAATTTCACAATAAAACTACTGAACTGCAAAGTGGAGAGGTAAGGTGGGGAAAGTAGTAGCTAGAGATAGCATATTAAGCTCTCAGAATAATCCCTGTAGTTGGGGGAAACCAGTGTTCTACATCTTCATATTTGTAAAGTGCAGAAATGACCTGGGCTTTATGTGTTTTTGTGTCAATCCCATGAGCTAATGGATGAAAGAGAAGTTGGTAAGCACAATTTAGCTAATGAAGTTATAGAACAAGGTGTTTTTGTTAACTTTTTTCAGTTCTTTTGACCCTGTGGTCCAGCACTGAAACACAGTTTGGAGAATTCAGGCCTTGGATTTGCTACCTACAGTAGCTTTTTAATGAAACAAAGAAGGTTAGGTATTTTTTGGTGGTGTTTAAAATCTGAACTTCATAGAAGAAATAAAAACTTACACGTTCTTACCATGATATTGTTACAAAGGCAAACATTTATATGCCTGTCTGCAACTACAAGACTAGTCTAGGCAGGGTTCTTTGGCTTTTGCTGTCAATGTGGAGCTATTGATCCATCAACATAAATCCTTACTTATCTCCAGTCAAGTTTATAGACAATGAAATTATAGGATTGCTTGGATCAATGTTTCTAAAGCAAGCTATAGGAACATAAACAAGTTACTGATTATTTAATAAAGTCAATTTGCTTAGAAATGCTTAGCCATGGGCAGCAGATGTTACATTAATTTTGCTTTCTCTGGAATTTCACTGGGACTGCAAGATCTTAATGTCACTATTAGCAAAGGTAACTATTTTAGAAACTCATTCCAAGCTCTCACAGCAAAAGGAAGAAACTGTCATTCCTTTTGACCACAAAATCTGTGCTATTTCTACGTGCAGTTCTTTGAAATAAGTAGGATATCTCACAGCTTGTTGCTTTAGAAGGGACTTAGTACAGTGGCACTACTTTGAGTTAGCATAATGAATTTTTTAGTCTCTGTGATATTGACTGAGTTTGAAGTACCATAACTTTTAGTCAGCTAAGATTAAATTTGTTAGTGAAGTACAAGTTTGCATAGTATTTTAGCTTTCCTAGAATTTTAAGCTGGGTGTTTGCTTTCTGAAAAACATTTAGTTTAATATAATCAGTTTCTGACTTGGTGAAACAATTTTAAGTATACAAGTGTGTCTTTCTGTTTCTCAGTAGGAAATGTCATGAGTCTTCCTCAGCATGGTTTCACGGTTCCTGTGTTTGCCTTTTGAGACCTAGTTCATTGGAGAGATTTTACTCAAGGTGGCTAAGGAATCGTTCATGAGCCCATGGTGTCCTCTTGATGCTCCTGTCCCTTTTGAATGCAGAGCAGGATCTTTATAAATGGACTCTGATGCCTCGGTGATCTGTCTGTTCAGTAGCTTGTCATTGTTTATCATGCAGGAGTACAAAATCATCTGATAATCTGCTTGGTCAAACCTTGAACAGGGATAGTAATAATGAAGTCATAGAGGACCACTGTAAATCCCTCTATTCCAAGACATTAATATTCACAGTACTTTGGCTATTAAGGCTGCTTTAAATATAAGAAAATCTCTCTGTGAAATGTGCCTTTGATCTTTATGATTGGTCTACCTTAAAGATGTTAAGAATTCATTTTGGCTTTGGAAAGGTTTTTGTCTTAAGATAAATTAAAATCACATATACTTACATAGTTTTGTACACGGGTTTTGTTAAAGCTTATATTAAACTAGTGGCAGATTAATCTCATGGTTTTTTTCAGTTGTTCTGTGGTATTTCATTTGCAGTATTTTGTGGCTAAGCTGCCTAAAGAACAGAATTTTCTTGATCTGAAGACTATACTACAAATTTCTATAGAGAAAGACTGCTATAAAATTAAAAATTAACAGCTATCTAGATTTCCGTCATCTATCATAAAGTTGGTGTGGCTCAACCTTAATTGGATTATTATAGACCTAAAGCATACGAGGTAGAATATCACGAGAGGATTTGAATTTTGTCTTTGGCAGGAGTCTGTGGTTAGTCTACCTAGTTAGTCATTAGCCTCTGAAATACATAAGACCACGTTTTCCATTTGATATGCTTTGAAGACAGATCAGAATCCTTAACATGATTTAGGTCTACTGAGAAGGTCTATAACCCTGCTTTTTAATAAGCCCTCTAGTTCATGCCCAAACAATACTTGTTTATGTTGAGCGTTGCTGAAGCTCACGCCCCACTTGTATTCACTCTGAAGTTAAAATGCATGGTTTGGAAGAGTGTTTACAGAAAATATTCCTGCAATTATAGCAGATAGGACTTTAAGGCAAGAAGACTTCCTGTAAAACCCAGGTTGTCTGTGTGCCACATACGGTTGGTTTTTTTTTTTGCAATTTTTTCAGTGGGGGAAGAATTCAGCTTTTCACACTTGAATGCTGTAATATACTTCCCTTTTTAATATTTACTGCTGTGAATATCCACAGAAGATGAACTTTGGGGTTGAACTACTTCTGTCTTGTGGGTCTGCCATTTGCTGGGGAGCTCCAGGGCTGCAGTTACAGCAGTGCTGAGGAAAGAAGGATGAGATGTGCATCTTGAATGTATGTTTGTGTTGAACGTGGGGATTTTTTTTGTTGATGGAGCTTGTGTTGAACAAGTTGGTAATCTGTGGATTTTACTTGCTATGGAAGAGAAGAGCTGGGACAGCACTGTGTCACAGAGCTGTGAACCTTGGTAGATGCAATCTTGAGGGAAGCCTTGTGGAGGCAAATGCAGACAATGCTGCTGACTCACCATGGTCTGGCAGGAAAAGGCTCCCTTCCACTTCTCCTTGCCTCTGTCTTCCTCCAGCATGCGGTTAGTGAGAACTTTGTATTTGCCTCTGTAGTTCTTTGATACCCTTATCATAATCAGCCTGAGCAGCTTGACTCCACTAAAAGAACTGGAAGGCTGGTGAAAAATATCTGTGCTATTAACTGGTTAATTAGGATGGCTTTTCTCATGTAAAAGACCAGTGAAGAGAGATACAGGATGATAAAGAACCTGTTTTCGTTGCTGTCTGCATCCCTGACTCCTTTCCCCCTGCCCCATGAAGCATTGTGTGGATTTTTGTGACTCCTTACTGAGTTGAGATCCTTTGCTCTGGGATGATAAGTGTGAGTGGGTGGGTGGGTCTGCAGTGAGGAGTGCTCCAGGTGGGTTTTAGAGCCAATGCTGTGTGCCACCCATCTTATTGTTTGATGGTGCTGAGTTAAAATGCTCCAGCAAGAAACAGGTGCTGAGGCTTAAAAAACAAACCAAAAAGGAAACCCCAACATCAACAACAGAAAAGGATAGTTGTTGGGAACTTGATTACATGTTCTCTTCCAAATTGGATGCTGATGGGAGAGCCTGTTTTCCTTCATAATGTGTATGTTTAAGAACTATTCATCCCACCTACCTCCTAGTGTGACTGGGAAAAGGCTCCTGTGCTGCTTAAAAAATATGTGAGATTTGTACTTGGTTCTGTGTCTGCTGATAGGATTTTTGCCTTTGGATTTAATAGGAGGACATCAGTCCTCTATAGGCAGAAAACTATGTCATCTAATTAAAAAGTCAAGTAAATTAAATTTACTTGATCTGAATTTACTAGATCTGAATATTACTTCTTACCTCCTACACTTGTGGTGATAGGTTTAGTTTTTTTGAAAAGACTTCAGAACATATGGACAGTTAATTTTTATTATTTTGCTTAAAGTCCCATGGGATCAGTTGCTGGTAGGGGTTGGCTTGTGCCCACTGATTAAGTCCTTGCAAGGTCTTGAATCTTGTTGCAGTTGTTCCTGGAGAACTTGGCAGCAGCAGCAGCAAACTGGCAGAGCTGTTATTGACCCAGAATAGTAATAGTATTGTTAATACAATAAGCAAGGTTCTCTGTGAACTACTGTGCTGTTCTGTGGAGCTGATGAGCTGGTTAACACCTTTTACTTATTCTGTAAGGATCTGAGGCTGGAAGGGAATTAATGCAGTTGTGAAGCACAGAGAACCAAAATAGCAGTGATTCAGTTAGAGTAGAGTCAAATCTTCTTAAAATTAAACTTCATTGTGTTAGAGACTTTACTTTTTTGATACCTATATTATTAACTTCTCTGATAAAAGCAGGAAATGTAATACAGTGATATTGGAGAGGTCTTGCACATTAAATCTAAGCTGTTATCTTGGGGTTGTATGAGAAGAAACCACTCTTCATCTGGTGTGTTTCGGGAATCAGATGTTGTGGAAATTCTGTTTCTGAAGGCTACCATACAATTCGCAAACCTAGTTTTTTGGGTAGTTTTGAGTTCCTTAACTTTCAAATATGCTATATGGAATAGGTGGGAAGGTTGAAGTACGTATATGATTATTTCTAGTTTCATAAGTAAAAAATTATACCGGACAGTTTGTGGAATTTTCTCATGGACAAGAGTGTTCACTTGTAAGCTGCTGCTGCTGATGTTGTAATCTTGAAGGTATTTTTGATAATGGCATTCAGTACTTTTGAGTGTGACAGGTTGATGGTCTTCTTTCATGTAAGTGCATGCTTCAGGGTCACTTGGCCTGC
>BJBW01011822.1:0-17755 GCA_004320125.1 Scolopax mira
CCCTGGGGGACACCACTGGTTACAAGCCTCCAGCTTGAACCTGCTCCATTAATCATTACCCTCTGGGTCTTGTCACACAGACAGTTCTCAGTCCACCTCACTGTCCCCTCATCCAGCCTACATTTTCTTAGTTTCCCAATGAGGCTGTTATGGGAGATGTCAAAAGCCTTGCTGAAGTCAAGGTAGATGACATCTACTGCACTCCCTTCATCCAACCAACCACAGAAAGCTATCAGATTGGTCAAACATGATTTACCCTTGGTAAACTCATGTTGCCCACTTTCAATATCCCCCCACTCTTCAACTTGGAGATGATATCTAGAATGAGTCATGAAAAGACCCTTCTGAGCAGGAAGTTTTGCCCCGTCTCTGGAAGCTTGGATGCATCTCGTTCTTATGCTTCCACCTGTCTCTGCTGTCCTTGCAGACACACTTCAGAGCTGTTCAGCATTCAGGTCTGCCCCAGACCCAGCCCCACCACCAACGTTAATGGTGTGAGAGCACTCTGACACCAGCACAATATGCCAACAATGGAAATAATTGCACAGCTGTTGACACGACACTCACTGAACAGTCTGCTCAGAAAGGAAAGGACCACAACAATCAGAATCCTTCTAATTATACAAAAGGAGGAAAACTAGTGTCGGGTACTTAACATCAAAATGAGGTGTTCTCATTTTCTTGTTTCATGATTGATTGCACCTTCACAGGGTGGAGGTGAGACATCACAGACCAGCACCAGGAATACAAAAGGCAGATGCGATGAGGATGATCTTAGGACCCACTTCTGAGGACAGTGAACAATTCTGAAGGATGCTGAGGGCTTCTCAAGGCCTTAGGACTAGAAAGTGTTTTGCACACTACAGCTGTTGAATAATAGCCGGGAAAGGGTGTCTTGAAAGGAAAACTGTCTTGATAATATTGTTTACTGCTACTGCCTCATATTTCTTATGACAAAGGAATAATTTTAAATTGTTATTCTCAGCCATGGCTGCAAAAAAAAGATGACTGCTCTTTACATCAGTGACATGACCTAAGGACACAATGGCATCTGTGCGTTTTGGGTGTCTCTGTGCTTCACCAACTCCTTTTTCTCATTTCTTGATGAGCATTTTCATCCAATGCCTAGTCTTCTTTGGTGCACAGTAATTCCAGCATTCGTTCCTGCATCTCAGTGGTGTGTCTCAGCTCAGCTACACATGGCTGATTACTGTGGCAGGTATCTCACAGCCACCCTGATTTGGTCACCCCTTGATAACCTTGATTTGGCAAGTGATTTGGCCAATCTGTAGCAGTTCACTGCATAAATAAGATCTGTGTGCCCAAATACCTTTTGGGGCTGGAGTTGTGTTTCTGCTCAAATCTGCTGGTTTCTACCTTTGGGAAACACAGCCGTAGGCTCAGACACTTCTGCTGGCTCCAGGAGAGCCCTTCTGACTTGCTGGCTTGTCAAGGAGCTGGCTTGAGAGCCTCTCAGTCATTTGATGGGCACTGTATCTTCCCAAATAAATTATTATTCAAGCAACATCTTCCGTTAATCAAGTACTCTTCTTAATGGAGACAAAGGGCCATCTGCCAGGGCATCTTGATTAGGATTCCACTGTATTAGATTTAGAGCAATTGTGGAAAGATCAGAGCTAAGTGAACCAAAACAGGTTTTCTTCTTTCTCTCTTTTTGCTTAGAATTATTTAATACACGGCAATTGCCTTTCTTTGCTCCTCAACCAAGAAAAATAATAAAAAAAAAATAAAACCAAACCCCCCCAAAAAAAGGAAACTTGGACCTCCAAGTCCCACAACTTAACTTTCTATCTTTCCACCAAGTTTAATTATGAAAAAATCTCATCAGAATCTGATTTAGTGCAAGGTTGACTAAAACGAAGCCCCGAGTTTGTGAATGTAAGAGGACATTTTCTAAATTCTTGGTTTGTAAAAAAACCACACAATCTGGCAGCTTCACTGGCTCAAGATTTCCATACAGACACTTCAGTGTCCCGGGAAAAAAGCTTCTTTTCTGTGGTGATAAGCAGCACGAAAAGAGTTTTACATTTTAGCGGCTGGGTAAATAGTTTTTTAAGGACATTTGTGTATTTGTTTATGACAGAAGCAATGGTATCTCAGAAACAAAACCAAAGGCCTGGATTTTGTAGAGAAATAGAAAGAAACAACCAGGCATCACACGGCCGGGAAACAGCCACCTTCACCTTCCTCCCCATGTGCCCCCGAGGACATGTGGAAGAGCAGGCTCTGCAATTTGCCTTCCCTTTGTATGGGTTATTTTCTTCTCAGAAGTTGTCTATTTACTTGTTTGTTCATTTATTTGTCCTGGTCAGTTCAGGAGTAAGAAAGAGTTTTGCTCAGGTAGCCTATCAGAAACAAGTAGTCATGGACTTGAATACTACAACTGCTTGACAAAGTTGATAAAAAGAGAAAAAATAAAAAAAAAAAGACATTTCAGCATTGTGTTTTGGTTGCTTAGATGTGATGTGTTATCAGCAGCTAAAAACAATTCATTTACAGAACAGTTAATGTAAGCAGCAGATGGTGAAATGACAGTATCCTCAGATGCCATTAATAAAAATATTAATCAAGAACTTGTACACGGCCTATCATCTACAGTTAAACACCTTGTGAAACTCTTTGCTATAGAAACCTTGTATACTTCACCATAATACTGAAAGAAATCAGAAAAGTTTTTTTTCAAGTCATTTACCAATAGAGAAGCTTTTAAAGCAAGCCTTTGTTTGCATGCCTGGATGAAATAGAAGGATGTTTACAGGTGCACAGCCAGGCTGACACACTGATATTTCAGGAAAAATACTATTTGTTCTCATGAAGACACTTGAAGAACTTGGAAAATTACTGGTTAAATCAAATAATCAGAAGCATCGGGATCCCCAACCTTTTTAATAAACAATAATTTTTTGGGAGGAGAGGAAGAGATCTGTTATCTTTCTGCATAAACATAATGACATGACTAAGACATTACTAAAAGTAAAACCTTTGTGCATTGTTGTTAATCAACACTGTTTCTTTGTCCTCTATTAAATGTACATGTGACAATTAAAAGTAAGGATAACCTACATGCTGTAACAGCATCAACTGACCCAGATATAAAAAAAAAAAAAGCATGAATATACACTTTAGAAGCCATTTCATTCTCCTGAAAAAAAACCCAGAGTAGTATAAACTAAAAAGACTAAACTAAAAACTAGAATACCATAAACTAAAAATTTTAATTTCTGTATATTAAGATAGTTAAAGTTCTTCTTTGGATGCTTCTTAGTATTGCCTTATTAGTTTAATTGAGAGATGCTAAGAAACCTGATGGTTTTTTACTTATTTATAGCTGCGCACACATTTATGCAAATAGGGAAAAAATCTGGCAGTATCCTATAAAAAACCCCCACAGATCTGACTGAATCTACAAAAGAGCAATCACAAACCTTTTAATGCATTCTTCCCAGGAAAAAAAAAAAAAAATTCAAGGAACAACAATGGCAGGCAAAAACTTTGCAATACAATTGCCTTGAAAAGGCTACAAATATTTCTCACAAAATAAATATTGTCCATTCCTGTCAGCCTTTTCAACCTCTTTTGTGTTCCCAGAAATTGCCAGTAATAAAAACAGAGCAGAGCCAATCAAATTGTTGTATACCCTACTGCACGGTGGGAGCTGGGAGCCTTGCATTTAAAATAAGTCTTATGCATTATTCATAGCTATGTATGTTTATGTAAATTACCAAATGCAGAAATGTATACTAAAGCAGAAAAAGACGTAAAAGAGTGATGTTAAAAACACTCTGCTTAAACTGCACCTTAGCAGGGGCTACACACATCCTCTTCTACACATCCTAGTTAAAAATGAATGCAATCATGTGCCATATCCTCTACGGGAAACAAATACAGTTTTTGGCTTCTACGACATAAATATTTTTCAACATTTATATGGGAGCAAGTATATAAATGCAAAATAAAGTATGTGAGCCTTTCAGTCATATGGAAAAGCACTGGGGAGATTTGGTAGTGCTACCTTTAGAGAAGTTACACATTTAGAACTACAGTAGAGATTTTTGCTGGAAGTCCCGTGAAAAGTTATTAAAATAGAAAAAAATCTTAAACTTACTCTTGCCAACAAACCCAGAACATTTCTAGGTCAAGGCTCCTCTTTCTACTAGCGATTATCAAGGTTCATAGACCATCTTCTGAAAAGAATATATTTAGGGAAGACCACATTCATTACAGAAACACAGTCAAGGGTTAAAATGCTAATTTCATTCAGACATTATGAGTGACAAGAGGAGGAGGAGCAGAGGAGGAGGAGGAGGAGGAGGAGGAGTGTTTCTGTAAAGGAGTTTTCTACCTCATGGTCGGCTCTGCAGCCCTCTGCAGTTGAGTAGCACACATAGCACAAATATATTGTTCTTGGTTTCATATATTTGCACAGAAAAATTAGTTACTTTCTTATAATGTGTTTATATTTTGTGTTATATTATTTCAAAAAATATACATCCATGCTATAAACTACACGTTATACAATATTAATGAATATAACATATTCCTATTACATGAATGTTACGTTCCGTGAAATCATTCTACTTTGTACTTTTTAAATACATAAATAAAGTATTTTAAATAAATCTGCTTCTTGACCTAATCTCAGAGCATAATTTATTGAGTGACAACTATTTCATAATAACACATTTAGTGTGAGACGGAAATTGTTTTCCTGTTCTGTATTGCAATTTTCTCATAATGTGTTATAACAAAACCAACACCTTTTGGAATACTGCAGGTTTACAACTTGAATCTCACATAATCCATGTTCCTCTAAAAAATATGGCTATTTTGAGTAACTCCTGAGCTATCCCACACAAACCAGAGGAAACTTAGGATCAAGGTGGCTGATAGGAGTATTTTGAAAGACATTTTTCTACTCTACCACAGTGTTGATTTTTGAGCAAGTAACACCAGGATTATAAAGTAAAAGTATTTCAGAAACTCCCTTGTTGGACTGGTTTTAGGGTGTAGAAAATACTGTGGGAGGCAGCTGGACCCATGACCCTTCATGGACAAGCAACACCGAGTGAATATCTGACTTCTGATACCAAACATCTCCCTTCAGTAGAGTGGTCCATACCATATTTTTCCTACACGTACAGATCAAGTACCTCTCCATCATTGTCTTCCTCCCTGTGTGCTACAGAGACCATTGGAGAATGCCCATAATGAAACAGGTGGGCAAGGGCAAGGTCATTGTACCTGAGCAACGTTGTCACGAATGTTGAACGTCCCTTGGGGCAAGAAGCTGAGGACCTGTATCACTTCCAGTTCTCATCTCTGAAGTCAGGAACATTCAGTTGCATGAAGTCTGAGAACAGAGTGTTGTAATTAGTTTATGCTGTTAAGCCAAAGATAAGCAGGATACAATGAAAAGACTCATCTGGAGAAGAACCTTGTGCATTCAGACCTCCCTGAAAAGACACTGTGTCTTCGATGAATGTGTTGCACCAGACAAGACCAGAGCCCAGTTTGATACAGACATCTTGCTATGTTTCATTGATACAGTACTCAATATTTCTGAAAATACGTAATGGAAAGGTTTGCTACAGACTTTATCTCCATTTCCTGCACACACACAGACACGCACACACACACACCCCCACCCCCCAAATCTATCTGTATAAGATAAATATGTATTATCAGAAGGATTAACACATACATCTTTCTGAAAATATTGTGACTGTGAAAGGATGAAGTGAGACACTATTAAATAAGGAGATCAAACTTCATTATGCCATTTTAGGAAGCGACACAGATATTCAACTCCCTGCTGAGGCTGAACTAAGGAAAAGAAATAGGGTAAAGATTTTGTTTTGACTAGTGTGCACATGGAGTTTTTTGACAAAATATTATTAATTTAAGCCTTAAGAGGCTTAAAAACCCAGGCTGCTATCCTAGAGTCTTTCAACATGCTTCTTTTTCTTACTCAGGCAATGTGGTTAATGGCTTGTTTCTTGTATGTTCCTGAAAATGATCCCTCAGGCAGTAAATTTAGCATACTTATCATGGTTCAGGAAGGGCATCTCTCAGTCTTCAAACATAACACCCTTCCTAGCTCTGAATGTCACAGCCAAAAAGCAGCACAACCTGACAAATTAGAAGGAGAAGCTCCAGGCTTTCAGACAGGTCTCCTTGGTACCCACCATGCAGCACTGGAAGGCTGCAATAGTTGGCTACAAAGCAGAGACCTTTATATTAATGACATTTAATGCAGAAATAGGTTAACATGTACTGTGCAATCGTCCTCCTTCAGTTCATGGTGAATACAGCTGCAGAGAATACTCTTCAGAGGCAGACATCCAACAGGATTGTTACTGGTACAAGGTAGACCCTTCTGGGATCTATGCAGAGCTCAACAATTCTCCAATAAAACGACCTCCATACTCACTAGGGAGCCACATAGTCTAAAAGTATCTGGGCAGGTAAGATATGCACAGTTTCACAGACCTGTTTTCAAAAACTTTTTAGAAGTTCTCCAGAGCTTGTTTTTTTGTTTGTTTTTTTTTTTTTTTGACTATTGCTTTCAATGCAGAATGACTGTGATCTTTCAGGCACCCAGCAAAGGTGGCAAAGCAATGTGCTGAAAAAATGCAAGTCGTAGACAACAGAATAGCACTTGGCAGCTGTCACCCAAGCCTCTCGAAGACCCAGCCACCTCAAGCCATCTCTGAGATCTTCTGCATCCAGGCATAACCCAAATCAGGCACCAACCTTGCACAGTAACTTCAGCTCAAGTTGGGCACAGTAAACACTCGGTGAGACAGCAGATGAAGAAAGGATTGGGGTTCATATTCCAAACCCTTCCATAAAACTTAGGAGGGTCAGATCCAGAAACTGTGGCTTAGACAAAATTGGAGGATGGAGGTAGAGCAAACCATATGTGCAATGGCATTACAACAACATATTCTCCTTGCTACACAGTCATTGAGTGAATGAATAATAAACCAGTGGAAAGGCACTTCTGAACACGAATAAAGACAAAAATAACAAAAATCAGTCTGGTTACAGAATATTTGTGGTATTTTTATTTATGATATGTATATTAACTAAGCTGTAATATAAAAATGGAATCATTGCAACATGCCAGCAATTATTCTGTAAATTGTTCTTCTCACTGGCATGAAGCTGCAGCAGGTTTACACACGGCATAGTTGGAAATGAGGCAATGTGACACACAGGACTTCACCAACATCAGACATTCCTGCTACGAATTCTGCCAGCTCCAGCAAATACATAGTGCCACTTACAGATCAAAGGCAGCACTGCAACTGTTATATATTCACTGTATAAATCTAAAAAATACTCGTTTTTTCTTTAATGAGATTAGGGCTGGGAACTTCAAGACAACAGTTTCTCAAATAAGCTAAAGGAACGCCCTTTTAAGTTTTTTATGGGGAGAATTCTGTATTTTCAATCAGAGTGCCAGGATTATATGGAATGAGAATGTGCAGTGAAAGGATAAAAGTCTTCATGATGCTCTGAGCAAACAATACATGCGTGAAGCTTATTTTGCTATTTAAACAACATTAATGCAATAACAGCCTCTGCCTGCACTGAGACACTTTGATGAAATTATTTCCATGTCTTTGTACAGAAATGTCCTGTTTGAAACCTGCTGATATTTTTATAAAAAACACTGGCTATTTCAAATCACGTTTTAGGAAAGTGGTGGAGTGTCCTTGGATGCTATAACAATAAAAAGACATAAAATTTATCTCTTAAAATATCAGAGTAAATCCATGATAGTCACAGGAGTTACTCTGTGATTTCTAAGGCAATTTCCAGGGAGATAAACTAAATATATGAAAGGGGAGCATGATCCTGGATTCTGTGGGCACAGACATCTGAAATGTAATGTGTTATTTTGGCACTGTTTACTAGATGATATTTATTACTGTATATTTGACATCAAACAAGTGGTACCATGACTTCTTATTAGTATTAGCCCTTATAACTGAGGCTATGGAGATCACTAGTTCTGGTTGTAGCAGTAGGCAAGAAGAATGGGAAAACCTACTTTTTGTAACATAACTGCCTCCTAACCTGTTTCTGCTGATTTTCAATAACACACAGCAGCTAGAATCTCTTCAGGTCTCTAACAGCTCAGGTTTCTGCAGGCAAGTCCACTTTAGAAAGCCCACTCCCTCTTTGAGAAAATCCTATCCCACTGTTCTGCAGATGCACTGAAAGCTGAAATTGCAGAACTGTTTAGGTCGGAAAAGACCTCTAGAATTATCAAGTTCAATTGTAAACCTAACACTGCCAAGTCCACCACTCAGTCTAAATCAATCCATCTGAAGTGCTTTGCTGAGACAACATAAGGAGTGCACAGTTTATGAAATTCCAGGGAAGGATAAACTCACTCGTCCACCAATTTACCCATAACCCATACACCAAATCACGGGTATATTCCCATTTAAAAAAGAAACAAATCACTACGTTTCCCAAGAAGATATAGCTTTATCAAAAGCAGGAGAAAATCAAAACAGTTTTATGACTTTAGTCCCGGCTCTCTAAATTTGTTTCTGTTTTCTTTCTGCTTTTAAAACAGCTGCCAGATAACTTCATTCCTCCAGCTGCCTAAATACAGAGCATCTGATTTTCACTTGCAGTGGCAAAGCACGATGCTGCCATGATATGAGAGTGGGTGGTGATGTGGCAGCAGTGGCAAAACCTGTGTTATTCACAGAGAAAAGGAGGCTGAGGGGAAACCTTCTCACTCCCTACAACTCCCTGAAAGGAGGGTGGAGAGAAGCGGGGGTTGGTCTCTTCTCCCATGGAACAGGCAACAGAACAAGAGGAAATGGTTTCAAGCTGCACCAGAGGAGGTTCAGACTGGATATTAGGAAAACTTTTTACACTGAAAGGGTTATTAAGCCTTGGACTGGGCTACCCAGGGAGGTGGTTGAGGCACCATCCCTGGAGGCATTTAAAAGACAGGTTGACATAGTGCTTAGAGACATGGTTTAGTGATGTTTTTTATATCAGTTAAGTTCATGGTTGGACTAGATGATCTTAAAGATCCCTTCCAACCTAGACAATTCTATCATTCTAAGGAGACTGCCTTAAGTTTTCCTTTCTCCAGTAAAGACACACTTTAACACCGTAAATCAATGTTCATGCAAAACAAAAGGGAATGAATTAGGATCATTTTAAGATCACATGTAGTAAGAGTGACATAAATCAATCTGTATGGACACCAGAAATCCAGAATTAATACAGAGGAAGGACAGACATGAGGATCTCCTCATACCTGGGAGAAAGATACACAATTTTAGTTTACATCTAAGCCTCCCAAAAGCTTCAGGTGATCCTTTCAGGTAACAGTGTTGACAAGAAGGACTGCTCTTTCTACACATTATAGATTATTTCTGCAGGCTTCTCACTAAATGTGTAAATTAGGCAGATACAGTATATATAGCAGTACACAACAGAAGACTAGGCAAATCTGACACATTAATGTATTAGTAAAGCACTTTTATTAATTTTTAAGCATTTTTAAAAATGTATAAGAAATATCATCTTCTTAATAGATACTGTATGCTATCATATGCTAAATATTTGAAGGAGAAATCCACCTTCCCAGGGCAAACAGGTAGAATCAAAACAGGGCTTGGAAAAGAGAATGTCAAGTAGGTGCTGAATACCAATAATAATAATGAAATCAAACAATCCTTGCCAGAATCCATATATTCATGCAAAAGTAAGCAAAACAAGCCCAGCATCTCTCATAGAGAGGACCCACATTAAAAAAAATCCAGAGTAAAATGGTAATGGTAGTATCTTTTCCTCTTTCAAGATCTCATATTAAAAGGTAGGTATGATCTCAATACAACCCTTACTGATTTCCGTTTCTTTCTAAATATCCTGTTTTGAAGAAAGAAAAGTTCTCTGTGAATAGCATCCTGTAAATTTTTACCATTATACTTCATCTACTTCCCATCTTGTCTGAAATTTATCATCTCAACCTTGATTTTTGCATCCAATTGACAGAAATCACTGCAAAAAGCAAAAAAAAAAAAAAAAATACCCAATGCTGAAGTAATCATAAGCACATTTTCAGCTGGAAAATAGTTTCCCTTCCTACTTCTTTCAGATCTTCTCTTCCCCCTTCCCTTGTGCTAAACCAGCTGTGGAGGTGAACTGAGTGGTATAAGGGGAAGTATTAAACAGTTGTGGCCTCAAAGTCATACTCATGGCTCCAGGATACAATCCTAAACCTTGGCTTCACCAACCTGCATGCACCAGCAGCAGACCTATCTGCATGGAGAAGAGACTTCACAGAAAGAGCAACTGATCACCTTTAAAGTCCTTATGAAAACTGCTTTCCAGAAGACAGAGTGTGACATGATGAAATCCCATCTGGCTTCTGTGTGCTCTCAACAGATTGCACTTACATGTCCTTACAGACACAAACATCTTCTCTCCAGAAGCAGCACCTTGGAAGAGAGGTAAGTGCGATCAAGATTTAGGTAAGAAACATTAATATCAAATAAAAATATTTTAAAGCATTCTATTTTATTCTTCTTTTCTTAACTTCCCTTGTGTTGACAACAATGATGTACCTTGAATGAAGTTTTCCAGAGATAACAACTTGCAGAAAGATGTTCCTGAGACACGAGTGGTGACAGCCACCTATCTACATCCAGTACCACCACCACCTTTCTCTCTACTCAAAGGCAAAAACTACTAGTTGTTGATTTTCATTATTTTCTGCCCGCTGAGTTGTAGAATGTACAATAGGGAGTAGGACATTCAATCAAAGGAAAAGGAAAAAAAATACCTGTGGAAGTTCCAGGGTTGCAGAAAATTTTATATTATGGATGGATATTCACTTATGTACAGTAAAACTGTCTCATAGGCTTTCAAGGAGAAAATACCCTTTTATTTGTGAAAACTGTACGCAGGTTATAACAATCTGCCCTGCAAATATTAATTTTTAAACAGGCAAAGAGAAATACATTCAACAGTAGAAGGGTTTGCTACAATTATTCTTGAAATTGGTGTCTGCATTAAATGAGAAAATGTGATTTGTTTCCCTGACCATCCAGTGGTTCCTTCATTGACTGGGATGAGGCGCTGGACAGACCTGTACCTCGGGAGTGCCATTTTTCTGGGCAAAAAAGAATAATTGGCCCCAAATCTAAACAAGTCTTGGGTTTCAGTAAGACTGAGCATGAGGAAAAGACAGGAACTGAGCTGCTATGTGTAGGGTAGGGTAGGGTAGACATAAAATTAAACTATCCTTACGTGATAAAATATGCATCGATCTCTTCCCCAAAAGAAATGGTATGTAAAACATAAAGTTCAGTTGCAAGGGTTTTATTAAATAATCTATTGAGACAAAGACAGAACTCTGAGACTTACTGGCAAGAGGACAGAAAGGCTAGCACAATTATCTATGAAAATGTATGTGCCTTTATTATATCCTCAAGAAATTAAGTGGGATATAGGAAAAAAATACAACATAAGATCACCTTATATATATTATGGTGAACTAACCTCTTTTCTTAATAATCTATTACTCAGACAAAAGAATTGGAGTAGTTCTTATTTCAGTAAGGATCCCTATGAAGCATCTCTTTCTTAGTAAAGCACCTGATATGGTATCAGATGGGAGCTTAAAATGGAAAGAATGAGGATTAATACCAAGATAGCGAATAAAAAATAGATTAGTAACAAAAGGGTGTAGAAAGTAATTTATTAGTGGACTTCCTTAGAACTAATCTTTTCTAATACTTCCATTAGTGACCCTGTCACTAAAAAAATCAGAGCATGTCAAGCACACTTGCTAAGGACACAGGTTTAGAGTGTAAAGAGGAATGCTCACATTCTGTGTAAGAATAGCAATGATTTAACATCCCTTCACAGAAAATGTAGAGAATCAAAGAGGATTTTTTAAAAAATGGGCCAGGATGGGATTCCACCTTATGTGTTCCTTAACATCTCTTGGAGAACATGATTACTCTGAGAAAATGAAGCTTCTCAACCAAGCACCTAAGCTGGATGATGTTGCATCATTGAGTTGAAGAGGGTCAGAGTATTGTCCAGGAATAGTCAGGTAACCTTGGGGAGAAAGGATCACATTTAGTAGATTGAAATACAAAGTCATGTGTTTAGCTGTTAACCAGAATTTGTGCTTAGAATTTTGAAACCAACACTTGAGGCCTTTGTTGATCACAGGATGACTGTGATATAATGAAGCCATGACCAAAAAAAAACCCTCAAAAACCTAAAACAGCAACAACAGCAACAAAAAAACCCAAACAATCAAAAAAAAAATCTAAATATGTATCAGTAAAACTTTGCCAACACAGACAGGGAAGTCAATGCTGTTACCCAGAGCAATGATAGGGTGTTTACCTGGACATAGAGTTCCAGTCAAAGGAAATATGAACTGGACGGGGTGAAGAGAAGGTATATTTGCATCACCTGAGAAATAGAAAATCTGCCTTAATGGGTTTCTAAAAATGCTGAGCCTGAGAAACTGTGGGCTAAGGGTGAGGAAGAAGATCTCCTTAAGCTAAAGAAGCATTCTGCTATGAAACCCAATGTGCTTAATGTGGCCATGAATACCTGTAGGCTGGCAACTACAGTAATGATTTCTAGGACAATATATTCTATGACAACCTTCTGTATGTAATACTGGGTCCAAAAAACCTACCAAGTTTAAGAGAGAGAGAAACTTTTGAATAAGCTTTATGAATGGCAACCGTAAAGCTCCCAAGATACAGTTCAGGGCTGCGATGGATCCATACATAATATTTGGAGAGGCACTCTGAAATGATCAGATAACAGATGTTGCATATAATGTGTAAAATATGCTTCATAATTAAATATGCCTATTGTTTCTTTATTTCAAAAAAAATCCAGAAAGCCCTTACAGTTTTGTTGTAAGAGGAGGAAGATGAGTAATAGTTTAGCACTGCAAGAATCAGAATTGCTGCTGATTGTCGAGGTCAATTAGAAATTTTAGGTAGTCCCTGAAATGATATGCCACAGGATCTACATTACAGAAGTCTTATTTCTCTAACTTCTACAGCAGCACAGGAAGACGCCTGCCAGGCTACATTTAGACATTTTGTGCACATGAATGCACAAATGCAGTGCACATGAACTGTACAGCACTCACCTAATAAAATAATGAGATGTTGTGAGCAATAAATAAGAGAGAAGATGTTGCCAGCACTCAGAAATTAAGTATTTTTGTAGCATAATTTTATAGTCTCCCCTGATAACAAGCACTGGTCCTGTTCTGTTTTCCAATCCTGTTTTATGGCTGTGCAACAGCTGGGCAGGACTTAAAAAGAAGAATTAGGATGGACTGGTTAGGGTTCCTGCCTCTCTGCTTCTCTTTGCCTATCTAATCTTTCTACACTATAGTCACTTAGAAAATACTTAAGTAACTAAACTACTCTAGCTTGACTGTTTTTTATAGCTGACAGAAAGGTCCACATGTTGCAGCCTTGGTCACATTTTTGTCACCATCTTGAATTTACAGATTTAAATCAGGAAAATATGAGAGAAGTAAAATCAGTTGGTTGCAATTTCTCCACTTAAATTACTGAATTCACTGTGTGATGGGAAGAAAAATAACCAGAAATATATCCCTCGACGCACCCAGAACAGGAACGGCTTTTTTCTCTTAAAAGAAAAAGAACTTCAGGGGGTGTAACTTGAAGATCTGTATTTGCTCTGTGCTTCTAATTTCCAGTAGAGTTAACAACTTACAGCTGGTTTAATTAAAACACAATACATAATAAACTGAAAAGTATTTCAGAAAGATGAATCTTGAAAATTTCAACATCCAAGAGCACTCAAAGAGTAATAGGTTCAGAGGGGCTTCTCCAAGCATAAACTGATCTCCAAATATTTTCTTATTGGATTTAATGACACCTCTCACCTCTCAGAAGTATCTATTACTTTGAGAGTAACATAGAGAAAGAATAAATTCGATAGGGGTTTATATTTAATTTATCAAAAATGATACACCTATCAACAGATTGAAAAATGATGGAATCTTGTGAATGATAACAGTTTGCTTTCTGTCAGAGAAGTTATTGTGAGAATAAAATACATTATTGTGAAAATAAAATGATCTTCAGCTGTGCAAGTTCTCTTCCATCATAATTTTCCTTTTACCACTATGCACAAATACCACAGCAGTTTACACCAGTGGCATTGAGACTGCTGTGACACTGTAAATAGCTTTACACAAAATTCCTGCCATTTCCTGGCTTTGATTCAGCAACATTACTTTTTTTTTTTTTCTTTTTTGTAAATGAAAATGAGGACCAGTTCTGAACCATAACTGAGAAGAAGAACAACTTGCTCTACCAATTAATTTCTCATATAAAGAATGGTTCAGATTCCCTACAGTTTCGTGTGTGGTTATTAATTCTGCCCAATGGACAGACATTCTACCTGATTTTACTTCTAGATTCCTCCTCCCATATTTTTTTAAAAGAACACTACTCACAACAAAATTGAAAGGTTTTATGAATGTTTGTTTTCAGCAGTAAACACTATAGTGCAAGCCCCTGTGTTTTAGGTACCTTTAATTTCTTAGATGTGCAGTACTCCTTGGTCCTGTTCAGTCACCTTCAGCTGTTCCAAGAGATCCTGGTTCTCTGTATCACCCAACACAGGCAAAAAAAGGAACCAATAGGAAAAAAAGAACATTTACAGCCGTCACAGCCATCATAAAAACACAGTGCTTAGGTATTATTCTTGGGCTAGAAGAGGCACAAGTCTGAAGGACACCTTGGATGGGGCTAAGCAAGCCTGGACTCCTTGATGACACTTCTTTAGTACAAAAAAAACCCTTCCCTTTTTCCCCAAGAAGAAATACAGCTGTGTTACCAGGACGTATCTATGGTATGGTACTGGTAACACCAGTACCAACAAGAACAGAGCTACATGTGAACCCAACTGCAATGGGGACTGGAAAAATACACAGTGGTAGTTTGTAAGATCCTTATGCTCTATGTGAGAAAGCATCAAAGAAAAAAAAATAAAAGAAAAAAATTAAAGAAAAAATAAAGAAAGTAAGAACCCAGCTGGCTCACACTGAGGGCAGTGGAAGCTTTATTCTGAATTTTAATAGTGGGCTACTCGCTTATTCATGGTATGTAGCAGGGGCAGAATATTTTTGGGATCCTGGAAATCTCTCAGCTATTTTTATATGAGAGTCCTGTGTCACGAGCCCAATCCAAATCATCTCTCTTCAGGCAAAAAGGACATGACAGACAAAAATTCCAGGCAGACTTGGCTAGTGAGCATGAACCTCCCCGGGGAATGGGTGGAATAGGGAGTCACAAGAAGACCTCATGTGTGAAAATGTGACTGAGCTCAACCCAATGGCTCCTCTGAAGGGAGAGAGCTCCCAGGAATCAGAAACAAAAGATGAGTCCCAGGATGCAGAGAACTCCAAACCTGGAAGAAGCCAGAGAAAGAGAGAGGAAGAGATGATGTCTCAGGGATGCCAACTTGTCCCAATTTGACTTATGGGTTACCATTTGTTGCCTTCCTAAACCTCCTCCCACAGCAGTCAGCGCTTCTCCTTGCTGTACAACTGAGTTCTGGAAGCCTTGGGGAAACCTGTCCATCAAAGAGGAAAGTGCCGTGAGACATCTACCCTATATATTATAAATAGTAAGTACACACATTTGCTCAGCAAGTTCTACCCACAATGATGAGCCTACCTTATCACCAAACCACAGTGCCAAACTCCAGACCCTTCACCTCCTGTCACACACTGCCCACCAGAATTGTCCTCAAGGAAACCTCTAACTTCCAATAAATATAGGATATGGGAGAAACTTTGATCTCAAATAGCACTCTAGAACCTCTCAGGCACTACTTCAGGAGGAATACCTCTGTGGCACATGTTGATACAAGCAGGCAAATTATAATCCTTTTATAATGTTTAGGTGCTGGACATTATTTATGCTTTTAGGTAATTTTTTCTGAGAAACTGCCAAGCACATTTTCAAATGTCTAGCCAGCCAGATAACTTCCATTATCTCACAAGGTTTGCTGTTATCTTGCTCCTTACTTAATTCTGAACAAACATCCCTGCACATGTAATGTGTAAAACCAGAATAAAAGGTAGAGTGCAAACATTTACATTTGACTGAATAGACCCACTGATTAATACAGCTACTTATGAAAATCCAGACTGTATCTCTAATTTCATGGCTGCCTATGGATACTTTGCCCAAAACCGTTCTGCATTTCATAACTACACTGATGTGTTTCAAAATACTTTGGTTTCCCCAAAGTCTTTCAGTTCTTGTAGTTATCTTTCTGATTTTACGAACAAATTATTTTATACATATTCTGTACTATTAAAGTGTATTCTATACCATTCTTGGTAGATTTTGGTATTTGCACAAAAATCATACTACATCATTTCTTCTTTTTAGTAATTTCTTCAATTACAGGATAATCTATTAAAATTGTCTTGTAGGCAAAAAGGTTCTGAAAAGTGCTATAGTCAAAAAACAGCAATAGAAACAGTAAATTCTTGGCCGAGCACATGGCATGGTAATAAAGTTGATAAAGTTTTGGCTAAGTATTTTATGTTTACATTTGCAAGTTTGTTACCTAAATCTCCCTTTTTCCACTTTCTAAATTTTAGAATCACTAATAATGCAGGATAGAAGCTAAAGTCAATGTAGGACTAAAATCAGTGAAGTCAATAGTTGTTGGAACCCAAACCCCTTTGAAGTACAGATTCTGAAAAGTGAAAGGTATAAAACCAGACAAGATTTATAAAAAAAATAAATCTGCTTTATCCTGTCTACTGCTTTCTTTGTTTTCAGAAAATGTCACTCCTATTCTTACATGTTTTAACGCTAACTATGTGAAATGACCTATGTTCCCTTAGTAAAATAATTGATTATTCAAATAATAAATTCAAATTCCTATTATTCTCTAATTTGCTTTGGAACTATTATGAATAGATGTACAACAAAAAACTGTACCTTTTTTGGTGGTTTTGGAATCTACGGTTCTTGAAAATCAGATTTGTTCTAATTTCAAACTAGAGATGTTCAACTGCTGTAATTTAAGGCAAAGAAATTATACATTCAGACTGCGTAGACAATAAAGTTATTTCCTGTACAGTTTAGGAAAAGGACCTGTGACATTTTAGACTACAAGAAACCATTTTAACTACCAACACTGCACACATCCACATGTCCTTAACATTATCTCACAAACTTCAAATATAAGAGCAGTAATAGCTAAAATTCACTTCTATATGCTTTATAACTTAATGCTGCTTCTATAACTTAACTGGATCTTGTATGTAATAATTACTTCAAGGAGCAAGAGACTACTGAAGAAATCAAATACAGCAGTTTACATGGATAAAGCTGAAGAAGAAACAGAGTGTTGCTATTCTGTAAAACTCCATCATAGAATCATAGAATCATATGGGGTTGGAAGGGACCTCTGGAGATCATCTAGTCCAACCCCCCCTCCCACATAGCGGTTCTAACTAGAGCACATTGCACAGGAACTTGTCCAGGCTTGAACGTCTCCAGAGAAGGAGACTCCACCACCTCTCTGGGCAGCCTCTGCCAGGGCTCTGCCACCCTCACAGGGAAGAAGTTCCTCCCTATGTTTAGATGGAACTTCTAAATTCCATCTAATGAGGTGCCACTCTGACTTAAGCATGTAGCAT
>BJBW01011824.1:0-43879 GCA_004320125.1 Scolopax mira
CACCACCCTCACACCAAACAATTTCTTCCTGAGATCTCATCCCAATATCCCCTCTTTCAGTGTCAAACCCTTCCCCCTGATCCTGTGGTTCCTCTCCCTGATCAGGAGTTCCTCCCCAGCTTTCCTTGAGCCCCCTTTAGGTATTGGAAGGGGCTCTAAGGTCGCCCTGGAGCCTTCTCTTCTCCAGACTGAACCCCCTCACTTCTCTCAGCCTGTCCTCACAGGAGAGGTTCTTCAGTCCTATCATCATCTCTGTGGGCCCTCCTCTGGACCCGCTCCAACAGGTCCATGTCCTTCTTATGTTGAGGACTCAGAGCTGGATGCAGTACTCCAGGTGGGGTCTCACCAAAGGGGAGAGAGGTGGTGGACACACTGGTGCCAGAATCCATGCAGCGTGGGGACATGTGTCCCAGTTCACAGAAACTGGGCTCCAGGGCCTCATGGTGGATGGCCAACAGCCCACCACCACACTGTCTTGTGGTTACTCTGACAAAAGCGCATTAATAGAAAGAATCAAATACAGGGAGAAGTTAGAGAGACCTGACTCTGCACGATTCCCATAAAAAACAAGACTTTCAAGTTATCAGAATGGAATTGCCTGAAGTCTCATACTTCATACATACTCATGTATTCACACTCATGACTACAACACAAGTGACATATTGCACGGTGTGATTAAAATCACAGGAGCTGATCAAACCTATTTTTATCATTAACAAGAAGAGTGACATTTGACTCTGAACAAACATCATCAATTATGCATTTAGTTTCCCCGAGAATGAGAAAGAGTCACACTGATGTCAAATTATCCAGCTGCAGAACCACAGCCACCCAAGTGCCACTTACCTTCTTGGTTTCTCAGCGAGGTGCTCAAGCAGAGGACATCACCCACCACCACGTCCCCCAGCTCAGGAAAAATGGTGTGTTGCACAGGGAGGGGGACATAGTCCGCGATCCCACTGTGTTCTGTGTCCCAGACCTTCAGCAAGGTCAAACCCACGTTTACAGTCCGGATTACAAACGTGTTGTTCGTGGCTCCTTTCCCAATCTGTACAAAGTCATCTCTGCAGGCAAAAAGAAATGCCTTCATATTAAGGTCAGTTCCCTAATGTCATTGTCTCGACAATAAAGAGTAGTTATCAAACTCTTTTTAGATGGCTCACTTCTTGTTTTCAGCGATGGTTATCTTCCAATGAAGTCTGACAAAATAAGGAAAATACCAAAATGACTTAGGTGCCACTGAGGCAAATTTCAGCTCTCGCATTGTCGTGCTGAGGAAATACTGAGGTCTTAATTATGTGTGAGAACCACTTCCTACTTTTAAGAACCGTAGAACTTTAGAACGCAGTAATTTGTCTCTTTTCCCTTTTCTCACAGAGTTAAGTAGCAAGTTTAAACACCAACACGCAGCTTTCCAGCCACAACTTTACAAAGCTAAGATCTCATTTGATTGTGAGTTCTGGGATGTATCAAAAATTCAGTGTTCCCCACGGACACCGGG
Source organism: Scolopax mira (assembly GCA_004320125.1). Classification (NCBI taxonomy): domain Eukaryota; kingdom Metazoa; phylum Chordata; class Aves; order Charadriiformes; family Scolopacidae; genus Scolopax; species Scolopax mira. The sequence continues at coordinate 1,502 of BJBW01011824.1, forward strand.
AGCCCTTGGAATTGCCCCCAGCAGAGGCACTGCTGCCCTGGCAGTGCCCTGCAGAGACAGCAGAGGTCTCGACAGAGGGAAAGCTGGGTCACAGCCCAATCATCAGCCCGGTGCTGAAGCAGCTCTGTCACATGGATTTTGGAAGGTAAGGCACTCTTATACCTCCGAGGGCTACAGAAATTACTGCAGATCATTTTGGTAGGAGAAGGAGAAAATCTTGTATTCCACCCCTTTTTTTTTTTCTTCCCTTTTAATCATGCTCACTGTAGAGTGCTCTGCAGAAAACACGCTGCGTTACAGTAAGGGAATTAGTGATTGTTTACCAATGACCAAAGGAGGCTGGCTTACAATATTTATTATTCTTTGTGGTAGAACCCAAGAGCAGAGGCTGCAGAAGCATATCTGAAGAGCCAGCCTCTGATCCAGAAGGTTCACTGGCTCCTGTAAGGCTGAAATGAGTCAGTGTTAAGGAAGCACTAGGAGCAGAGAGGCAAGATGAGGCAAATGCTAATAAGATCAATTGTTTATACAGGCCCCTGATGTATGCTGATGATTCAGAGTCACTTAAAGCAGAAACATACCCCAGCAGGCCCCGCTAGGGATCATGCTTCTCTGGGCAACCTTCCATTTACTAGGGAATATCGATTGCTGACTGGAACTCTTCTTTCTGCTCTGGTGCCTCTGAAGGCCTCAGAGACCAAACCCTGTCTCTGCTAATCCCCCTCCAGGCTCTATTTTTGCTTGACACCTTTGGAACAATCTTTGTTCCTTGCTGTGGCTGGGCTATGTGTATTTGGCCTTTTTTGTTCCCTGTAATTACCGGCCATGATAGATACCTACCTGTTGGTCGCAAAGTTGAGCACAGAATTATGTGAATGAAAAATATCTCCAGAGTTATCGTGAAAATGGACTGTAAATGTCAGTGTCACACCCAGGGGGAGAGCCAGCAACACCTCTTGGTTCTGTGTGTGCAGAATAGGATTCATGGAGATTCTCAGGTATGAGATGGGGCAGACCTGTAAAAACATCAGCAGTGAAAAGCAAAATCAAATTGGTTTCTTTGGTACCTCTATAAAATAGTAATCTAAGAGGGTTTTTACAATATAAATATACAAATCTTCCTTTAGGAACCACTTGCTATATTTTTTAGCCATATAACAGTGGTGAGAGACACTGCTTTTATTATAAATACATGTATTTTACAGAATTTCACAGAGGTTGAAAGAGGCCTCTGGAGAATGTCCAGTCCAGACCTCCCAACTCAAGCTGGGCTAAAGCCACCTGTGCAGGGTCACATGCAGTCGGGTCTTCAGCATCTCCTCAGATGGAGGCTCCACCATCTCTCTGGGCAATCTGTGCCCACACTTCCTTAATTTCCCACATTATTACCCTATAAATTAAAAGCCATTAAAACTCCCTGGATATGCAAGAGAACAAGTTGCCCCTAGACATTTCTTCCAGTACTTTTTGAAATAAAAAGTGTAATTCCTTCCCCATTTACAAGACAGGAGTAACATGCAGTCCATGTGAGAGTCAGGGGATGGTACTGGTGGCTTTATGACACTGCAGTCAGGCTGTCCTCTGAGGCCTGGCCTGAGAGAAGTTAAAGAGCAACACCCAAACGTAGCCAGAACTGGCATCTGGGAGTCCTGGTGGACAAGTTGCCCATGAGTCAGCAATGTGTCTTTATGGCCAAGAAGGCCAGTGGTTTCCTAGGGGCATTAAAAAGAGCCAGCAGGTCAAGATAGGTCATCTTCCCCCTCCGCTCCGCCCTGGTGAGATGGTGCTCCCCATCTGGAGCAATGGGTCCAGTTCTGGGCTCCCCAGTTGTCTTGAGCAACAAGGACAAGGAACTGCTGGAGAGGGTACAGTGGAGGCTACAAAAACGATGAGGGACTGGAGCATCTCTCTGCCGAGGAACAGGCTGAAAGCCCTGGGGCTGTTCAGCCTGGAGGGGATCTCATCAATGCTGTTCAGTATCTACAGGGTGGGTGGCAGGAGGATGGGGCCAGACTCTTCTCAGTGATGCCCGGGGACAGGACATGGGGCAATGGGTACAAACTGGAACATGGGAAATTCCATCTGAAAACAAGGAGGAAAACTTCTTTCTTGTGAAGGTGGCAGAGCCCTGGAACAGGCTGTCCAGAGAGGGTGTGCAGTCTCCCTCTCTGGAGATATTTGATCCCTCCTGGACATGTTCCTGTCCAAACTGCTCTGTGTGATCCTGCTTTGGCAGAGGCTTAGACTAGATGGTCTCCAGAGGTCCCTGTCAACTCCTGCCAGTCTGAGATTCTGTGATCTGACAAGCCCTACCTGGTCAACAGGCTGTGTTTGGTTGCCTCAGTGCCTCTCCCTCAACCAGGGGAGAAGTTGGGAACTGCTCCAAATTCTTTAGCCAAGTCTGCGAGATTATCCCATTTTTGCAGTAACACTCCAATGAAGGAAGTTTGTCTGAAGACAAAGACTTCACAATCATTTCCTTTGTTTTTAAATACCATATTACTTTTCTTGACTAACTTATCTAGGTTAACGAGCAAAATTACCCAACAAAACCAGCTGTAACTGTTCTCTCCATTACAGTTGCTGGAAAATAAATAATGGAAGGATGGAGAAAGCAAAAGCCCTCTATATAGACAGAAGACCATTTTAAAAGAAGCCCTCAAGCTTATCTTGTAGGAAAATCCTTTTTTTCTGACTCAAGAGGTTCAGCTAAAAATGTAAAACTCTGCAATCTGAAAATGTACATGTCAAAACTTAAAAAGGAAAGGACAAATTTGGCCTCAAGCAAATAGCATTTTCGCAGAATCTGAAAAAAAAAAAGTGGCTAGAATATCAGTATTTACAACTGTCTACTCCACAGGCTGATATAATTGGTGAAAACGTCAGTGCACGTAGTCATCTGCCCAACTAGCTGAGGTTACAAGCCAACAAAACCACCACTTCCCTGACATATTTTCAAGTTTGCTTTACTTTAAAATCTCAGAAAGTATCCCACAAGGGACAGCTACTAAGTTTAATATTGATGAAAACAGTTATTTACTGTTAAAACACCTCATTTTTTAAAATATTTTTTATTTAAAACAAAAAAAATTGAGATGAGTGCAGCTGGTATGGGCAAGTGCTTAGCTGGTTCTCATGGCAAGCACTATCACTCTGAACTTCCACCCTCCTCCTCACCTTATATAATATAATTTTTTGGAGCAATGTTAAAGGTCTAAGTACACTTAATTGTGTACAGTTGTAAGTAGACAAACCAAGAGCTTATGAAAGGTAGGACAGAGCGAAGGAGAGAACTCTGCCTTACAATGACACAATAGATTCAAGCTCATCTCCTGCTCCATCACAAGTTTTTCTACATGACCTTCAGCAAAACTACTCAAACTTTCATTCTTTCATTCTAAAATAAAGGCGGCAGCACAGTGTTACCTCACAAGGTTACTGAGGGGTTAAAAATATCATTTCCAGAAAAGTAGTTAGAGGAAAACAAATCCGTTGTACAAGATGCTGAAGTGAGATGGTTCCTACTACTAAGACTTCCCAAGCTGCCTCTGGGTTTCTCTGATAACCTGCCTGTGGAAAGAATTCAGAGTGGGGATGTACCTTCAGTACGGCCAGATGCTGACTAAATGTCATTTGAGCCAACCCCACACTCATTAGATGTCTTTCTCCCCGGATCCAGCAGTGAAGGGAAGAAACAAGGTCACCTATAAGGGAGCTGGAGAAGTTCACTGCCACCACTGAGTGCTACTGAAACTAAGCCACTGTTTCTCCTTTCACGTTCCACCCGGAAGGACAGACCTACACGCTGCCCTACACACAAAGCTGAACATCATGGCAAAAAGCAAAATTAAAATAAAAAGAAATCCCATAAAGCCACTTCACAGTGATTTTAATAAATTAAATTTACAAATAATTTGAAGGCAGCACTCAATTACATGTCTTTCTCCTTTAGCTGGGAGATAAGAAAGATGCTGACAGAATAAAAAGGGGTAAGAGGAAGTGGAACAGCGGCATCTCAAGGCTCATGTTGCCAGATGGAGGAAGTTCTCGGCACAAGGATTTTGAGCAGAAATGAAGGTTCCCTTATGTCCCAAATGCCCAACCGCTAAGATCCACTTCACATAACAGCATTCAACCAACAGATGAAGTTTTGAGGAAGAAAAGATGTTTCGTTAGCCTGGAAACGAACTGCTGAGTTTTGTTACAGCTTTGCCCTTCCCCAAAGCATCCCCGTTTCAGGGTGGCTGAGGACACGCTCCTCGGCACCTCACTGATACAGACCCTGAATTACTGCATCTGATGAAATAGGTTCTCTCATGCTGAGATTCATATTATATGTAGAACTGCTGAGAAACAGCAGAGAAAATGAAATTTTGGGGCACTGTACAGTTACATCTCCAATATCTTGAAAATCTAGGTATCATTTTGGTATCTCACAAGAGATGCTGCCTTTAAATTCATTACTCCAGATGATATTTACCTTTTTCACACTCTGCAAAATGCATATTTATGACAACAACTTTTTTTACTGGAACTTCTGTAATTATCATCCTTCTAAGAAATTTTTAGGAAATACTTTTTTTTAAAAAATAAGTTTTTAAAGGCACACACCTTTTTATAAAATATACCAAATCTAAGATTTGCTGGGATTTCATGTTTATCCATCTAGTTTGGTATATTAAAACTTTTTTTTAAAAAAAAAGCTCAGAACTGACTGTTAATTCCTATACTTCCCAGTTTTCAGAAATGAAGTTTAAAATGTGCAGTTAACCATCCCAGCTATACTTGTAACAGAAAACAACAAAGAAAAAAAGAGATGATACTACCTTAACAGCAGCCACAATGGTCTGGTTGATCCCAAATGACTCTTGGGAAATCACTTCGATTGTTGACGATCCTATCAAAGACCCGGAGTTCAGGAAACCTCTCTCATCGATTTTTACAACAGGAACTTTATCTGGTCCATCCAGGACACGGTAACTCAGTGAAGCCACTCGGTCCCTTAAGAAAACAAACAAAACAAGAACAAATAAGCAGGGGATCCCCTTAAAATCATATTTACACTAATATATTATGCAAATCTATATAAGTGCTGTTTGGTATGTTTTTTTCCACACGTCTAAAATAAAAGTTGAAAAGCCTGTGTTCTAGTCTGAGAAAGAAAAGTTTAAGCTCTGATTAAACTCGCTTGGAAGAAGGTCTATGTTCTGGGTTTAGGCACGTAGCAAAATGCAGTTTCCATCCAGAGCTCTGCAGTGCCATCAATCCCTGATGGAAACTTGATTCCAAATAACAATGGCTGAGACTGCAACATGCAGCTTCTCCAGTCATTTTCTGTAAACAATACTTAGAGGGAGATTAGTCTGGCAGGGCCAATGCCAGGATTAGAGATAAAGTCAGGGATGTGATTAAGTGGATCTCATAAGATTCCTAGAAATAGCTTTGCAGACAAGGTTAATTTTTGCAATAACTGTCACCACTCTCACCGTGGTATTTGCATATTAATGAAGTGAGAAAATACACAAGCTGTAATTAGTGGGCAGTCTGAGACATTAGCTACTTATAAATATCATTTTTCACATCTTCCAAAAGATCAGTAAATGATTTATTTTTTTTTACCCAACCTCCTTCATTGAGATAGAAATAAACAAAGATTTAAGCTGGATTTCAGTTGCCCTTTTCTTGGCTATAGAGTAATTGTTTTTGATTCAGACACAGGGGCTCCAACATTGGGAAGTGAAGATAATGGGACAAAGCAATGTACCAACTGGTAACTAGCAACTTAGTGACTTAACTAGAAAAACTGCTCAGGAGAGATAGCAAAATAACAGCAGTAAGGGCCTACAAATGACAGGAATCCTATATAAGTGTTCCAAAAGCAGATGACCATGGTCACTGGAACTGAACTGAAACTAATAGTTCTCTTCTTAAAAAGTAAATGCATCTAAAGCCTCGCTCTCAGAGTATCTCTTATGCTCTAGATCTGCACATTCTTTGGTAGGAAAACCAAATTCCTGGCCTGAAACGAGTCTGAAATGTCAGTCTTTGAAAACAGGACTGTAAAAAGGACTTCTCATTTGGAAAAGACACTTTAATCTTATAATCTAATCACACAACCTCTGTGTAAGAAACACAGAGAAGTATATATCATAATGCCTTGATCGCTCATTAAAAAATTCTAGTGGAAGGAGGCTACTGCTTTAACTGGCCCAGCATCTTTTAAAATAAGGATCCAAAAGTTCAACTACTGAATGAATTTTCTAGCTACAATCTAATCAATACAAGATTTGCCAGAGCCCAAGAGTACAGATAAGATACTATTGATCACCAGATAGGTTGTGTATTATATGAATATACTATGATATTCTTTTTAAAAGACTGGAACAGCTTACTTCAGACAGAATTGCTTTAGGGGTTTGACAAACTGTTGACACAAACCAGTGTGAAAACTGATCACTAACCTGTTTGTCCGAAGTTTAATAAAGGAATTTGGTGACATTAAGATCTGCTCTGCTTCTACTTCTGGTGTGATGAGGTGAAGTTTGTCAAACACCTGAAAAAGAAAAGGCATTTTATCCTACTGTTGTGTGCAGCAAGGAATTTGCATCCATTTATTTCACCTTCAAAACAAAAAAAGCACCCCAAATAAAACTATAACGCACTTTTTTTAGCCTTGTATAATATATGTGGTTAAGAAAATTAAACATAAATATTTGAGAATGGGATAGGCAGTATCTTCTACAAATTGTTCTGAAGAACATTCATGTCTGTGGCTAGAGCCACATTTCATGGAGTAACATGAAAAAAGAAGCAGATTTTTCAAGTGAAATGGTGTTGGAGACCCCACATTCAGCCAAGTTATTTTGGATTACCCTGAGTCTGAGCCCATGAACCAAAGGCCCACATGAGGTGCACTCCTCAGGCACATTTTCCAGTTTGTTCCATCTAAAAGGAATCCAGTTCACATACTCTGAAACTGCTCCCCAAAGCATGGTGGGTGGGAACCAGGAGATTCATTTCAGAAGCTAATTCCTGATCCAAATTAACATGCTTGCATAGACATGTATGATAAGTGCTATCGACAAGAAGTATTACTGTGTAGAGGGGAACTAACTGCTTTATCCACATCATCTCAACTTCAGGTGGTCTACACAAAAGCCTAACTCCTGAACTTCATTCAGACATCACACTAACGTGTGACTGTTCAGTGTAAACATTACCAACACTTGGGAAACTTGGAGGTTTCTGAACAGCTGAACATTATACAAACAAGAGTAAGAAAAATAAAAAACAAATCCGGAACTAGTCCTTTCCATTTTAAATTCCTGACTTCAAACACAAAATTTAATTCAGCTCTGAAATAGATATCAAACCGTTAACTCTGAGGAAGAGCACCGTACCTGGATTTGGATTTCGTCGGAGAGCTCTCTCGCCATGTTGTAAAACTGGTTGGCTGCAGGATCAAGGACCTTCACCACAACTTTCAGGCCTGTTCTTCCCTTCACTCTGCCATAAACATCCATTGCAAAGTTATATTTTGCAGGAAGCTGAAAAGAAGCCTTGGACAGGAAAAAGTGATTAAAATTTTACTCATGGAAAGAACTGACATTGGTATAGAGGAAAGACCTCACCCAATGCTGACAACCGGTCTTTGATTTTGAGTTGAAGACAAAGTATTTTCTCAATTGCCATCATGTGGCAGTCTCCCAACAGACACATACACACAAGATTTACCTCACTGTGTCGTGTCTTGATATCCAGAGTATCCCTCTTTGTGACAGACCAGTGGAATGTTAATCCTGGCACTGCGTTGCCAAAGGAAAAAGGAGTCTGACTGCTGGTGATACCCATTACGTACACGGGCATCTAGGAACAGAGAAACCAACTCTCTTAGGTAATTCTCAGATACCAACCAACCTGCACATAGCAAATTTAATTCAACTTGAAATTCATTGATCAAGAGATGGTATTTCATATGAAGAAAATGGTTCGGCTGCTGTATATGTCGCAAGCATGTGTCATGCAGAAGACTCAACCACCCACTTGTAAAAAGTAAGTTTGGATTTATTCCCATTTGCTACACGCTGTACAAAAAACAAGTGCCAGTTTTCCATCAGAAAAGAGGAGCTGAATAATTCATCTGTCCCATTTCTAGCATCAAATTACTTCATCTTACTTCAATCATACACTCTCAAGTTTTCTACATCTTTTCTAAATGAGCTCCCTGATTAACTCTGCTCCGGACATCAACCTTCCCCTTCCAACTCTCCACACTAAGACAACATAACACAGACACACAAAACAGGGATTTGCAAGTTTTTATTTTTAATCTTCAAAGTTTCATTCCCCTGGGACCAATGAGCTAGAATCACTAGCCATTTTGGAATGAGTGAGTAATTGGGGAAATACAGACTTATTAAAGCCTTCAGAGTAGGCAACCACTGTGAGAGCCAGAGCAGGATTATCAGATGGCCTAACCAGAATGGCCACAGCTTGCAGGTCAAAATTGAGAGTTAATAAAAGCTTATCACAAATCTACTAACCTGTGTCCCAGTTTTCATTCGTGTAATTGGTGCACGAATTCTAACGGCCGTCAGCTGTACTACTTCAACTTCCACTTTGTCCTGAAAAAGAGGAAGAGAAGACATTGTAAAGACTTGTCAAATATGAACTAAATTTCACTTTCAGGATCTACTCACTATTTTGCTATTATTTAATCCCTACTGCCATGGGATTTGCCTGTGACATCACAGAAAATACAGATGGACATAATTCAGTAGGACTGTAAAAAACTACAAAAGCATTAACTTTGTAAATTGATAGGCATTTAAAAATGGCACCTAACTTAAAAAACAAAACAAAAACCTCTGCTCAAAATTACTGAGGACATGAATGATGGAGCTGAGAGGTGACAGACTGCAAGGGACTAGGTCATAGGAACCCCTAGGAGAAAAGGGGTGAATAATCCCAGAAGGTAAAGGAAGACATTGAGAGAATCAGAAGAAAATAAGAATGGTAAGGAGCAAATGGGACGATCAAGAATAAAAGGATGATATATGTGATAGACTCTGATGTCTCCTCCTCACATATCCTGATGTTCCTGATGGATGTTATTCCTACTGCGTTCCGGGAAGGAAAGGTCAGACCTGGACCTCATTGGGCAGTAAATTTAGCTTTCAAGTTCATTCTGGTTCAGATTCAGGCCAGTCTGCTACCCCCACATTATAAAACACTTGTTATTTATTTATTTTTAAATGACTTTGGCTCTGCTTGCCCTGTGGTGACATTTTTCAAGCAGCAGCGCTTTGTGGTGCACAGCAGCTGTCCTGCCTTGACCCCTAATGAAGAGCCATAAGATTTGGCCCAAGTTCTACTGTTCTTAGTCTCATGCAAGTCCCAGAGACTTGTGCTCCTTCACAGGGCTGCTCGACAGCTCCCTTATGCACAGCTAGTAGGAAATGACATGCACAGAGATTTGGATGGAATATCAGAAATTCACTGCTTGAACTTTGTCAATGGATTCAGACCATGGCATGGGATGACAGCTTTCTGTACAGCCTGCTACAGCTTAGGGGACAACGTGGTTTTTAGGCAACAGTCACACTCTGACTTTCACTGACATAAGATGTCAGTGAAACCCTAAGGTGACACAGGCAAGGACAACCTTCTGCTGTTTTAGAAAGGCTTTTTTAGATTTACTAATCAACTCTAAAGATAACCTGGGAGACCTTATAAGCGGCCTGATATCAGTAGAACTTTGTTTTAAGGAACAGCAAGATTTAGCTCTGTTGAAAGTATCAGCTCTGTCAGCACACGCATAACTTCAGGCCAAGGACTGAGAAACACTGTTTTTTCATCTCTTTAAGGAAATCAGGAATCAAGTGTACAATAACATTACTAATGCAAAAAAGACTATTCATCCCTTTTGAGCCAAACCCATTACTTAAAAAGAGCCTCTTTCAAACCCAAACAGTATCTTAAAACATTACCTGAGACACCACGACAAGCTTTCCAGTCTCTGCATCAACAGCTTGCACCAGTCCTGTTACCGTTCCATTCCCAACTGCCAGTCCTCTGACAAGCCCTGTGCTGTTCACTGATGCAATCTTCTCATCACTGATGGAGAAAATGATGTTGGACTGAGGTTGAGGGCCTCCTTCTGAAGTGATCTATAATTAAGAGCACACAGATCAACTAAAATTAACATGTCATATATGTGTTAGAGGGTACACTCCTCCTGCGCTCAGCGCCACAATGGGGCCTTCCCAGGTGCTTGTACCTTCACAGGGCATCTCAGTGCTTCTTCCTCCTGCACACTGCTTCTTGCATGATGTTGGAATGGGAAATAAGTGAGCTAAGCACAGACGTGGACTGTGTGCTATATAGAATGTAACAGACTCATGCTACATCCAGCCCAGAAAGTTTCAGAAAGAAATGACCTCATTTTCCCTTCACCACACATGGAACATGCTCTGCTCTGTGCTTCAGTTTGTAGAACTAGCCCAACTATGCTTAATTTCACAGAGGGGACAGATTATTAATGCTGTGCTGGCATTTAACACTGGAAAAGCTGACACTCCCTTGACACAAATAAATACAAAACCCGTGATCCAGAACTACTCTTTTTAGGAGGATTATTCAGCGTGAGTGGAGCTACATTGCCATGTTGAATATCTACTCCTGAAAAATAAGTTATAAACATTTATTCTAAAATAGAAATTACAAAAGAAAGGAAGTATGTAAGAAGACACCTTACCTGAATCGTGGCCCCAATAATTAGGGTCACTTTCTTTGGCAGAAGTCTAAATGGGGGAAAAACCTAAAAATAGAAATATGAATACTGGCATTCATGCTATTTCAATCAGATAAATTATGTCACAAAACAGTATATACAAGTGTAAACCTGGGTCTTTGCTTGCTTAATTACAGTAAATTGAGTGTGCTGAAGCTTAACTGATCACATGGAGTTAAAAACACTATGAAATCCAAAACAGACGAGCATTTGAATAACTTTTGGACAGAACGATGTGCTTACTTTTCATGGCAAATTAAACAATATAAATTAACTATAATATACTGTCCCTATTCTATCATAACGAACATTTTTGTTTACACTTATATTTTATCTGAAATGACTTACTTCAATCTGTTGTGGAGCAGAGTTGATTCTTTGTCCTTTTTTGTCAGCCACAGTTGCCATAAGACTAGTCTGGCCGATGGCCACACCGTGCACTAGAAAAGCAGCAGTATGGTCATCAAGAGCTTCAGTCAGCGGGCTGCAGCAAGGAAACACATTAAAATAGAGCACTTCATTGAAAAAAATTACATTAATAACTTCAAAGGACTTAGGGCAAGGCAGTTTTATCATAAGGATGACGAAGTGACTATATCTTAAGCAATTTTCACTTAACACTAAAGAACACCAGTCCAAAAAATCTTTTTTTCCATGCTTATAATCATTGTGTTTAGAGCTTGGAAAAAAAGGAGTTTCGAGGCACTAGGATGACTTAGCCTACCTGTTTCTGAAAGGGTAAGTAACAGACAGAATGAGTTTGATAACATCACATAGGTCTTCACAGAGTTCTTTGTCTAACACCATTTACCAACTCAGTCCTTCCAAGATGCACAAGGCTCCATGGAATATTGCAGGGTCTGAGTACTGTCTCATTCAGCAGCCAAATAGATTTAGGTGTTAGCTCAGGCAACGTTGCTGAGAAATAACATTTCTAACCATTTAAAAGGTAATTAAAACTTTACAAAACCAAACCAAACACAGTCATTGCATACTACCATGGATCCAAACCAACACCTTTAGTCATTTTTTGCTTATTCTGCCTATAAACTTATTTGCAGATTAGTAAAAAAAACAACCAAACAAAAATATCCATAAACTTACACAAGTGAAACAATCTGAGAGGCTGCCCTCAGTTTGAGATCCATGACAGCAAGGTATTTTACCAGGAAAGGTTTCTTGGAGTCATCCAGGACTCTGACATACGCTTTAACTGTTTTTCCAATCTCCACCTGAAACAGTCACATTCAGTCATGTTTCATTTAAACTATTGTTATTTATTAGCATAAACATTTTCATTATATTTCATATTACACTTTTAGTAGAGTATTAGAGATAAAAGCCCCAAGGTTAGATTAGCACTGATTTTAAAGAATAATCCCTGCCGGCTACGGTTAGCATCAAATTAAATAAATGAATTCAGGCCTTTCAGCTGACAAGGGCATAATTAAAACATCCAGAAATATCAACACTTATTTTGTATAAGATGCACCCAAGCTGGCAAGTAAAATGAGTTGAATTTTTTTTGGTTGATTTTTAAAACACCACATATGGAAAGTGACCTTGGGGTAAAATCTGCTCCTAAAAGAATGGCTCTCCTGCCATTCTTTATCAACAGGAAATGTGAATTAGTGCATTCATATAAATGATGAACTACCACTGTTGGGTAAATGTCAGAGTTGAGATCACTGCCCCACAGAACATGAAGTAAGGGATGCTTCATACTCTGAAAGGCTAATAACCTAAAAGGATAAATTCTGGAGGGAGCAACAGAAACACATGTAGATGAAACTACTTCTCTCAGGTCAGAGCTGCAGCAGAGGGCCCCTACCACTACATCGAATTATCTTGTATGTGTCTCACCTTTATGTCTATGATCAGCACAAGGAATCAACTAATAATGCTGGTTTCCAAGCCACTAACCTTGTCAACAACTCGGATGTACATTTCCAGTATATCAGATACATAAATTTCAGCTTTAGCTGGTGCAGGGAAAGCCAAACACAAGTCATGAATCATTACGGTCACTGATCCTGGAAGCAGAGGATGCACCTGCAATGCCAAAAGAAAATTCTATTATAACCCTTCTGTCATTCACAGGATGAAATTTATGTCACTTTGAGGGCAGACACAGTTGGATGCAGAAGTCTCCAAACTTTAGACATAGATAATTCTTCCACCAAAGTAAAAGTAAGGCTGTAAACTGTTTGTAAAATGCTAGTGCAAACAGCCTTTGGGCAGCAGGTGAATTAATGGATCTTAATCTAGAAGCAGTCTGGCATCCTGTTATTCTCCTTCAGACATCAGAGGGACCAAAAAAACCAGACAAGAAATCATTCAGAGCAATGAAACTTTTCTTAGTGGAATGAAAAACACAATAAGGAAAAAAGAAGTCAAGCACAGAGCTTATAAAGTATTGGTAATGCTTCCTACAAAGTTCATACTCTACAGCTATTGTTTTAATCTGAATGAATACCCAAATTCTAGTGGTAGATCTTCCCAAGTAAAAGGATGATGAATAAATCAGGTATTTGTTTGATACAACTATTATTACTATTTTATTCATTTTTTCATATAAAGAATGCACACTTTGCACTTCTCGGACTACAGTGGGAATCAAACAATGAAGGAAGAGAGCTCTGCCCACAGAGATTAGCCCTTAGAAGTATTTCAACTCTTCAGAACAGACTATTATTCTATCCAACTGTTCTCTTCACCTTCACAGGTACCTTCCCTTTGGCCAGAGGCAAAGCAGTCGTTGGGTGTCCTCTTCCGTGCCCTCCTCTGGCTGAGGAAGACGAGCTCTGAAACGTGGGGTGATGGACAGCCAGGCCCCCCAGTTCAAAGGAATTTAATAAAATTCCTAGAACACCATTTGGGAGCGCTACAGGAGATAGCAGTAAGAGCTGTGGGAAGAGCTGACATTTTGTTCTTCCAGGGCACATTTTGTTCTTCTTTTGTCTCAAAAGAGGAGGGAATGTGAAGTTTTAATAAATGTCAGTTCCCAGAGCGGGTAGCTAACACAGGTGCTGGGGCACGTATTAATGCACAGCTCTGGAAAGCAGAGAGGGGGATGCAGCCAGCATGACCAGGAGAGAAGATGTAATGGAGCTCACTTTGGGCTGGAAAAACAGATAAAAGCTTCCAGAGCAAAGGGCTGACAGGAAAAGTAGGGCTACTACAGCTTATGAAATCTGTTCCTGTGCCAGCGACCTCCACAGGACACTGTGTATTTCACTGTTTATCACTGTTTTTTCATTTTTCTCCCCACGATACCACCCGCATCCAGAAAAGCTGCTGCATCAAAGAAAGAGCAAGAGGTATAGAATTCACCCGCGGCCGCCCCAGTAAAAACTCTGAGAACAACTGCTCTAGATAACTTGAATTTAGTTTCTCAGGATAATTTGCTATCAAACTATCCTGTGTCAAGCTGGGTCCACTGATACCTGTCACGGCATCAGCCTGGGACCTCAGCCTGGAATTTGCTGGTTTTCTGCACAGACCATTCTGCTGGCTCCTACAGAAAGGCAAATCCACAGGCGATACCGGGATTTAACTCAAAGAAGGCACACAGGATTAACAAACTTTGAAAATGTGGGGTGTGTTTCCAAAATGTTTTTTTTAAGTGTGTTAAAAAGTGGAGTTTTCTCTCCTTTAATCTGACAGGTAGCTAAAAGAAATCTCTTTTTGTACTTCACAAGGCCTATCTTACTGGGCTGTCACACTGAAGTTCCCTGCTCTATTCTGAAATTACATTGTGTACATCCATTAGAGCACTGCTAAACCCAAGAGGGAGATCTGACTGAAACACTATTAAAAGTTGAAACAGTGCACAGTGTACAAAAATCAGCTCATCAATTTTATTTTTCCCCCACCTCTGTGCACAGCTGACTTGGTTGAAAAATATTCCTCCCTTACACTTTGAACAATTAATCAAAATGTTTCACCCATGCTTTCCACACTCTCTACAATGAAAAAAACCCTCACCTTTATCATCATTATTTCACAACTTTATCAACGTTATTTTTAAGTCATAAATTTGGGGAAGACTACTCTTTAAAACAACTTATGTCATTTCCAGTTCTTGTCTAATGAAAACTACAATGCAAATATATAGTTTTGGTGTCATTTACCATAGAATGCACCTCATATCCTGGGCCTGGGTGAAGTCAAGGATAAGTGTAGTTTAGCTGCATCTTCTAATGAAAAGGTGTATTTAAAAATTAATATGGAGATCAGAAATTTACTCTTTAATAGAGATATAAATATAGATATTTATATAAAATATTTATGTGTTTATATATATAAATAGATACTTATATTTAATAGATTCACAAAATCATGATGAAATACTGTGATAGCAAAATATCCTGAAGCATTGGAAGAAGAATTTGAAGGTTTCAGAAGTACTAGCCTATAGGCAATACTCCAATATTGTTCTAGAAACCAATTAACCTGATCTATGGTACTTCTGAATAACTGTCAACATTATTTTTTGCATTTTGTGTTTATGAAATAATGAGCATTTTACCGCAACATTCTAATGGGTAGGGAACAACTCAGTAGTGCCTTTTATCTTGCAGAGAGCATATGTGTGCATCACAACTGCAGGGAAATGATTTCCTCTACCTGAAATTATACCTGCCTGAAGCTTGGCTGTGACAGGGAATACATCCAAGCTTCAGTTACTCTACTGGAAAACAACCCATCCTAATGGAACCGCAGAACGCTATTCAGATGGCCAAAAAGACATCAAATAAAAAAAATATTTCACTCACCAGAGCAACACCTCGAGTTTCCTCATGGGTCACTCTCACAACATTTGCAACACTGGTATTAATGAAAAAATATCCTGAACCTTCTCTGATGAAAAGTTCTGCCTGCAAAACCGGAAAAGCATCCAAAGTTAGATTGTACCTCTAGCACATTGCTAAAACTGGTAGCCTTCATGTATCATATAATTTTTGATGTTTCCCTCCCTGCAGTTAGAAAGTAGCAGAATAATTCCTTACCTGTATGTCAGGGTGATTGTAGATGGAGACGTCAGTGGGGTTCACTTTTACATCTTCCACTAGTATGAGTTCAATAGTGGCAGACACTGGTAGAAGAGGTTCATACTGAAAGAAGCAATTGGAGCTGTTACAGCAAACACCTGGAGTCGGACAACAGTGCGAGTCTCTTGTATGTGCAGGGAATTATGCTTAAAGCAGATGAACCAAGAGCCAGTGCTGGAGAAGTTTAGGTTAATGGAATGTCCACAAGATGTGGCAATTGACTCAACTACAAGCTCTCTTCTAGAGCTGAGGTCAGACCCAGGGCTTCATCTTGTATTCTGCATCTCTGACCAAGACAGAGAACAAAGGCCTGCACATTAAAGAGGGATCAGTCAACCAGGTCTGACATACACAGGCAGGACGTTATATGTCCTCCAAGAGATGTTATAAATTCATACAAAATGATGAAGCATAGAGATAGAATGTTTTCTTCCATCTCAAGCTCATATTTTTAGGAGGCCACCAAAAGAATTTTCTTCCTTCAACGTAAGTACTTAAACATTAGACCAAATGCAAGTTTAATCATTCACTCATAATAACATTAGCTTAGAAAGCAAAAATGTTTTTTAGAGGAAGCTGTTATTATGTACCCATTTCACCTGATTAGTAGAATTATTTCTTGATGTAGAAAGGATGTCTTCTTTCCCTAATGGCATAATAGGATGCTCCACTTAAATGTGGAACAAAGATCAAGACATCTTAATGTACCATCTATTAGATTTTTATTTGTGCATTTGTCTGTATGGAAGAAGTGTAAGTATGGGCAGGTTTGAAAAGGGAATATAGCATCCACTTCTAATGTACTTGAAAAAAGCAGACAAAATTAC
The DNA here is from genome assembly GCA_004320125.1 of Scolopax mira. Taxonomy (NCBI): domain Eukaryota; kingdom Metazoa; phylum Chordata; class Aves; order Charadriiformes; family Scolopacidae; genus Scolopax; species Scolopax mira. The sequence continues at coordinate 18,175 of BJBW01011824.1, forward strand.
CTCTGCATGCAAGAAAGACTATTGAATATAGGTTTAAGAAAAGAGCACGGTGAATTACAAAATGATTGCAGAACACCAAGTGTTCTTATTACAGCTCAATTTTCTTAAGAGAAAAAAAATAGAGAACTGAGCACCCTAGGTGGCAAACTAACTGTGACTCTAATCTCATCACTTCAACTCAGCTACAGTCCAATTCTTCAGCACAAATGCATCTACACCACACTTCCCAATAAGAACTGACTGGAAACCTCAGTGAAAAGGCAAGATCCAACTGGCAATAGAATCTTCCAAAGAAATGTACTACCCAGATGTCAACCCTTGGACATACTGGCAGAAATCTGGGCCACTGGTATTTCCCGTTACTAGTGCCCATCTGTTACCTGCTCTGAATGAAAACCACTGTAAACTCTAACTCTATATTTTACTCTGTCTCAACTCTGGTTTTCACAGTACATGATTCAGAACCTCATACAGTCCAAACCCACTTACATCTTGCTTAACAAAATTAAACAGAAATTCAATGTAGCAAAGTGGGATATTTTAGGAGTTAGCTATGGTGTAAGTCAGATCATTCCATAGGCTGAATCCTGACCTTATCTTCAGTTTAAAAAGTGTCACAAACAGAAAATTGCCTTCTGTTTACACTTGCCTTTTGTTTCTGCTGTTCTTCCCTTATGTTAAGTATCTACAAACTGAAGTATTTCAGGGAGTGGCTAATGACTTGTAAAATTAGAGCCTAGGCCTAGGGCTGGCACTGTACAAATGAGTCGTCTCTCCCTTCTGTATGATCAATGCAAGCCCAAATGAACTAAAAAGTGTATTAGTCAGAGCCCAGATTTTATATATGGCCCATATAAGGCTATCAGCCAGCTTTTGCTTTGCTCATGCAGAACTTTTCTACCCAATTTTGCAGTGGAAATCATACATTTGCTTTCCCCAGCGACAGCTGCACTCAGCACATGGTGGCTCTAGTGAAGGACAAGCAGCAAAAATTCCCCAATTCACAAAAAAACCCACTCTACATTGAAACAAAACCAGCGGAAACAATTCTTTGTCATCCCCATGCCCAGATGGTTTAAAAAACACCAAAAAAAAGGAAAAAAAAAAGGAAAAAAGGGAATTGGATACACTTGACATGGATCAAATAGTGCAAAGGAAAGCAGGAAAAACCATGAACATTATAAAAACATTGTGGTATGAATCCATCTTCAGAATGGAATGGAAATACTACTTATTTTGACAGTACTACACATCTAGGAAATAAATCCATAGGAAGACTATACATCAGGCATCACAGGAAAATGGCAACAAAAAAGCAGAGTTGTGAGTACCGGTGTTTTGACTTTAGCTGCCTTGAGATGGGACTGCTGGTACCCTGTTGCAGTTGCAGAGATGGCAGTTGTTCCAGACTCATGATGAACTAAAACAGTTTGTAAGCCTAGAATCAAAGAAAAAGTCAAATAGAACTGATTATGGGGAAGAAAAAGATGAAACGGACACTGCTAGTGTCTCCCACAATCAGACAAGGATTTTCTCTCTCAAGACAGGATTAGGTATTGGTTTTTGTTTTGTTTTGTTAAATAGCACACACTTCAAATGCATGCTGAGGATAAACTGCAATATGATTGCAGATTACAGTCATTTCTTAAATCAAGCTCAGCCATTACCAAACAGATTGAATCCTGACCTTCTTCAAATAATGAAGTGCTCATTTAAACTAATTCGTACCGTGCATTTTCTTTTGACCACTTCCATCTTCTTTCAGAGTCAGCTCCATGGGCACACCGGGGTCAATATTTGCTAAGGACATTTTTGTTGATTCCCAGACAACACTAAGAGAACTGAAATTATCGAATTTACTGCCCTGTTGGTCATATGCAGCCAAATCCAATACTGGATTGCGATAATTTGAAACAGGAACCTGAAAAAGGATGAATACTTTGAAGTGAACAGATACAAGAGGATTTTTTAATCATTAAAAGAAAAAAAAAGTATCCTGAGTTCTATGAGATTTATTCTAATACTCATTACATGAGTAATGCTTATTAAAATGAGCCATGAATGCAAAGTCATTAAGCTGTACTTCAACTGCAAGGGGGGGTTTTTTGGAGGGGGGGTGGAATGGCAGGGCTTTTTAGCCAGCGAATTACCTGAAAACAAAAATTGAAATACAGCTCAACTACAGCATCCTTGGGATTCAAACAAATAATGAAAAATATTGCTATTTGTCCGAGGACATAATGCAAAATTCTAGTGAAATGTGCTAGTGAGAGCAGTGTACTAATGTAGTCTGACACATAACAAAGCTAGAAAATCAGGTGAACTCTAAAGTGACTTATGCAAAAAGCTTCTCATTTAAGTTATTATACAGAAGTTACTTAAAATGATTCATCAGCTCAGTACACGCTGCAGTATAGTATGACTTTTATATTTACCTGGTAATACTAACACAAACCACAGCGTTTCCTCAGCAGGCAACACGTGATGGCACTCAATTTAGGACAGAGAGGCAGGAGTTCTTTATGCCTGATAGGCTCCACACAATCACTAGCCATTTGTCGTGACTCAGGTTTGCAAAGTGAACACACCTGATGTCACTGGACACCACTCACTGTCTCCACTGAGATAAGTAGGGGCACATCAGCACCATCTGTGCCATTAGACAAGTCAGAAAGGCTCCCTCCCAGTGACACCTTTGGCAGAAGCCACAACCCAAATGCTTTTATACATGATCCTATCTTCTGGTAGGTCCTTTTGTAAACCCGTTTGAATGCTCACTGTAGGATTATTCACATTGAGACTGCTCTCTGCAGAAGTAGATGACACCAGTGTGGCCCCTAACACCAATTACCGCTACTCTTGCGGCAAATTAGATGCTTTATCTCATGTGAAGGTCCAAACGCTGATTTTTTAAGTCCTAAGAACACATTCTTTTCCTGTCACCCCTCAGGCTTACCACTTGCTTGTTCTGTTGCAGCAAAGGACAGGAGAGATCAAGCTGAGGACTTCCATAAACAGGAGTCAAGGTGAGGCGGGAAGGGACCGCACAGATGAACTTCACAACAGCAGGCTCGGCCACGGGAAATGGGTTGGTGATTGTGGGGCTGTTCCCAACTGTTAAGGCAATAACCTGTACAATTTATGAAAACAGGCAAGTGAGGAGAGAGAAAAGAAATGTAGAGAAAAGGAAAGGCTGAGAGACGTGGGGCTGTTCATCTGGAGAAGAGCAGATTGAGAGGGGACCTCATCAATGCTGAGCAATAGCCAAAGGTTGGTTGTCAGACTCTTCTCAGTGGTGCCCGGGGACAGGACAAGGGGCTACGGGCACAAACTGGAAGAGGGGAAATTCCATCTCAATGCAAGGAGGAATTTCTCTCCTTTCAGGGTGTCAGAGCCCTGGAACAGGTTGCCCAGAGAGGGTGTGGAGTCCCCTTCTCTGGAGATATTCCAAACCCACCTGATCCTGTCCAACCTGCTCTAGGGGACCCTACTCTGGTAAGGGGTTGGACTACATGAGGTCCCTGCCAACTCCTATGGTTCTGTGATTCTGTGACTACTGAGTTCAAGCATATTCTGTTTCACACATCTCAGTTATGCTCTGATGTCAGAATGAACAAGGGAAAATGTGATTCTTGGAAATTTACAGCACCATTAAGACACAGAAAGATGTAAAAGGAGGTGTATATTTAAAGAACAGTTCTATACCATTATTAAAGTACTATTCCTGGGAACTTTTCCTAGGTATTCATGCTTATTGCTATCAAACTTGAATCACAGGATGGTTTGGGTTGGAAGGGGACTTAGAGATCATCTAATTCCAACCCTCTGCCCTGGGCAGGGACACCTCCTACTAGACCAGGTTGCTCAAAGCCCCATCCAACCTGGCCTTGAAAGATCAAATCTTTTGTGACCTAAAGAGCTAACAGACAGGTGTTTTTCTTACAGAGTGAGAACAGAACAGTACCTGTAGCTACTTCAGGGTGTTTAAAAACATCTTATGTTTTCTTTTACATTCCTTTTTTAGCCCTCAACAAAACAAAGGGCATATAAACCCAGAGAAAGCCATCCCAGCAGGCTGAGGCCTCATCCACCCGTGGAGATGTGATCTGGGCTGGAGAAGAGCCAGGAGAGGCAGCTAACGCATGCACAGTCATGGATAACAAAAAAAAAAATTACTTGTTCCATTCTGAATTTGCACTTATAGAAACAGATACACTTCGCACAGTGCCTGCTAAGGAAACCAGTTAAACAATTTAGCAGCAACACCAAAATGCTGAGGCTTTGCACAATTATAGGAGAAAAACCACTGAATCAAAGCTAAATGCTTTATAAACTGGCCAGGGTGAATAAAGCAGGATAAATCACCTCTGTGTGTTGGAGAACACAAGATCAGGTGGAAAATGACTACAGCCACTATCACAAAGACTGCACAACCATCAGAGCAGTAAATCCAGACTGTTGTTATTTGTTTGACTAAACAGAATCACACTGGAAGGTAACTTAGAAGCAGGTCAGAGATGGGAGTCCGTTTGCTATCGGCCTATTTGTGCCAGTGGAGCTGCTCTTATTAGGGTCTGTTTAACACATTCTACAACATCAGGTTTCTGTGACTCTGCTTTATACTGCAATAAATCCATCATAAACCACTTTATAACATAATGTTATGAAATGCTCGCTCTAAAATCCGTACCACCATTACAAGGCATAAACTATGTACTTACCCACGTTCTTTCCTGGCTTATTATAAAAACTCCTCGTTACATAAAATGGTATCATAAATCTGCCTGAAGCCTGTTCTCAACAGCCTTAGCTCAGTGTTTGATGGAAGACAACAGAAATACCTTCTGGCACTTACTTGCTCTCCCAGGCTTTTGCAAGATGCTCTAACCCAGTGCTGCATGTTATTTCGTGATGTAGGAGGTCCAAGTAAAGACAGACTAATACTTTCTGCATCCTCAGCGGTGACATTCCTGAAGAATTTGGAAGGCTCTTGAACCCATGGTCGAGGTCCTCCTTCAAACAACATATCTTTAGAGGAACCCAAAGTCACTAAAGCAACAGATGGAGGATCAATAGCCTGTAATGAATGACAGTTACGAATTAATGAGTCTATTTACATGCAGTTTGGTTGTACTTTGCAGAAGAAACTTCCTTCTTAATGGAAGAGCTGTATTTATTTGGATTAGGCTATGATTTGTCCCATAGAGTGGTTATTTAAGAACAGAGTTGTACCAAAATAACTAGCATCACGTACCAGAATTCTGTCCAGTTGGATTATATTCGCTGGAAACGATGGATTCAAAGAAAAGTTTTCACTACATTCTAATTACATCACTTTCATGAAGAGCTATAGCAAGAAGACAACACTGAATATACTCTTCTGAGCACATTTAGAGAGAAAGCATTCCACTACATTTTTCAAATCGTAAAATTTAATTCACTTAAAGTTCTATCTCTTTAAAACTCCTTTCACTTGACATTGCTCTCTCCAGCACAGCTCTGTGCATGCCATTATTCACCCATAGAAGTTTTCCCTCAAATCTCTACCACAAATTCTACATTGATGTGCATCCCTGGGATAACCTGTGCAGTTTATCACCACAGAAATTAACCTGACGTTTTAATACACAATAACCATTTGTAGCTTGTATTCCACAACATCCTATTACTCAGGAGTTTAGGAAGCAAAAAATAGCAGCTAAGATAAAGGATGGTTCAATTCTTTCCTCGGGTGTGTAGGAAGAGAGAGAAGGCATGGGAAGCGTTGGCATAAATGTTCCTCTATTTAAGATCTTTGATGGAAAAGCACATTGAAAAATTCAAATCATCATTATAGTCACTGATTTGTGTGAATTGCACAAACTTTGTTCCAGATTTGGGGAATAAAGCCTCAGTCAAACGTATTAGACTTCAGCTTTGCAGGTTTAGTGAGAAATCTCTGAAGATGAGGGTAACAAACACACTGTACTGACACTAGACTCAGGTTCTTTCCTCCTGTTTTCTTTAATGAACTGTCCAACAGCAAAATATATTTCTCCCATTCATAGGAAAAAGCATACATTTTCACCACCCCTATAAGAAAGTCAGCGTTGCCTTCTTGCAAAAATCAGTTTATATCCCATGAAAGCAGAAATCATAACCTAAGTCTACTTTCATTTGCCATTGTAGACACAGAATTGTAAGTGCCCTCTTATTACCTTATTCAGCCAATTTTTAATCAAGTAAAATGGGCAGTCGGGAAACAAATTATTTGAGCCTCACATAATTTTCAACCCAACTAGAGTCTGCTGAAAAGTAATTCACTAAGTCAGGTGTGTGCTGTGCAAAACAAAACATACATCCTCGTTAGCATGAGGCTGTTACTGTCCTGTATATTTCTGCAGCAACTCTGACTCTTTTGCCAAAAGGCTGAAAAACAGGATCTCAAAATCCCACTTCAGAAGTTGCCACAATCTGTTAGTTGACTCTGGCATCCTCACTCCTGTGTAGTTCCCTTGCAATGGCCACGTAAGCAAACTCTACTAAATACAGGCTCCACAGAGAAAAGGTTAAAACCACAATTCCCCAAAACAGTCCATACAATTTTTTTTCTGTGAATCAACCACCCACATTTTTTAGAAACACACTCATTAGATAAAATCTATTTTATATATATATATATATATATACACACACACGTATATTTATACACACACTTGCTATTTGGCATTTAAAGGCATCTGAAGTGATGGATTGCTTAAGGAACAGCAAAGCCAGACTTACTTTTAATGGCAGATAACCAGCAATGGTGATGCTCGCACTGAGGTGGACATGACCGTGGGTGTAACTAACAACAAGTGCTGTGAACCCTTGAGCTTCAGCTTTCACTCTGACTCCACTACAAAAATCAGCAGTTGGCTTCAGCCTCCCTGTCCAATAAATTAAAAATATATAAATACATATTTAGAAATACATTTCCAGGCATTTCCATAACTATAGATATGTTCTCCCAATCAAATGGGTGAAAATGTTGAGTCTTTCATCTCAAACCCACCACTCACCAAGGTACCTGTGTCTCACAAACTTCTTTATTTTCACACTGCCCTAAAGAGGACATGAGTCCTCTGGTACAAACTAATATAGCTTCCACCTCTCACTGAATATTTTCATCTTGCTGTTGTAAAATGAAACTGGCTTGGAATTAAGCACAATTAAGTCACTCTACTTAGACAGGCTTTCTTGCACAGAACAACTGAAACTGTAGGCAATACATCATTTCTCTAGCTGAAGGTAAGGCATTTTAATGACATTTCTTTGCTTACTCAGAGGACATTTTGGGGCTTGGGAGGGGTCTATTTTTTCTTTTTTTTGAAACAAGCAGTACAACAGCACACCACATAATAACATTTAAAATAGCTGCCTCTCAGGCAAACAGATGGCACAATGCAGACTGGTTTTACTGGCACAGGAAAGAGTTTCCATATAAGAGGCACTGGGGAAAAGTGAATGATACACCCAAATACCACACTGAATTCAGCACCCACAGGAACAACCATGATACCCAATGTCCACTCGGCCCAGCAACATTAATGGCAATCTTTGAAAATAGCATGCATATTCCATACTCATAAAGACCTGACAAAACACATTTTAAAGCAATGAGTTTAAAAATGACAGAGCTTCAGCAAAATTTAGGCAGCTGATGGTCTTATTTCCTTGTGATCTATAGAAACACATATGGGGCACTCCATGATAGCCAATAAAATAATTGTGAAAATGCTTGAGAGTGCCTCAAAACAGTATCATAGAATGGTTTGGGTTGGAAGGGAACTTAAAAGATCATCCAGTTCCAACCCCCTGCCCTGGGCAGGGACACCTCCCACCAGACCAGGTTGCTCCAAGCCCCATCCAGCCTGGCCTTGAACCCCTCCAGGGATGGGGCAGCCACAGCTTCTCTGAGCAACCTGGGCCAGGCTCTCATCACACTCACATCAAAGAATTTCTTTCTAGAATCTAATTTAAAATCTCTCTTCTCTCAATTTAAACCCATTACCTCTCATAACATCAAAAAAATCAAAGGGAAGTCCTGCATGAAAAAGTAAATACATCTTCAAAATAAAACGACTCTGACGCCCACCTCGAAGTGAAGCACCTCTCTCTGGCAGTACTGGGCACACTCAAATACTGATTTAAAGGAGGCATGTGCCTTGGTAACATTTTAATTTAACTTTCAAAACAGGGAAAGCCTCAAATCACCTTGAAGTGGCCTGAACACTCCATGATTTTCTACTTTCACCACTAGATCAAAGTGTGAGCAGTCACTCAGTGGGACGGTCTCGCCGGTTTCAACATTTGTTAGGCCATTAATCCTCAGGGGCAGCTCCAGTATTTGGCCAACACGTGCTTCAACCTGACATGGTATGAACTCCATCCCACTGGGCTCAGTTACGTACACCTGAGGGAGGAGAGAGACACAGGACAGAGATGTAGGAACACAACTCCACAAAGCTGTACCAGGAAAAGAAAAGAAAAAAAAAAAAAGAGGAAAAAACCCAGACTTTGATATGTTCCTTGTTTGAATTAGCCCTCTCATACACTTCTCTGATGGCTGGACACAAGTCTTAGCAGATTCAACATTGCTTTTGTACTTACCCACTACAGAAGGGCACCAGAAAAGGCCAGGAAAAGCTCACTACTATTTTCAGTGCTCTTTTCCCATAACAGTCTAAGTACACATCAACTGGGCGCTCATTTTATTGCTACTTCTATAATTATCTCTTTTGCTTTGTTGATTTTAAAGTATGGACTATGTTGCATGATATCTCCAGGAGGTACTATCACCAACTGGGACAGATTTAGTATCCACTCTTGACTTCCACGGCATAAATATTTTAGCCAAACCTGCCACAGCCAGCATAGAATCACAGAATGGTTTGGGTTGGAAGAGACTCTAAAGATCATCCAGTTCCAACCCCTGCCCTGGGCAGGGACACCTCCCACCACACCAGGTTGCCCCAAGCCCCCTCCAGCCTGGCCTTGAACCCTTCCAGGGATGGGGCAGCCACAGCTTCTCTGGGCAACCTGGGCCAAGCTCTCACCACCCTCACACCAAACAAGTTCTTCCCGAGATCTCATCTCAATCTCCCCTCTTTTGGTTTAAAACCCTTCCCCCTCATCCCATCTCTCCCCTCCCTGATCAAGAGTCCCCACCTCTCCTGCAGGCCCCCTTTAGGTACTGGAAGGCCTCCACTGGAAGGCTCCCCAGCCTCCATCACTCACACCAGCAGCTGTGGAGAAGTGAAAGGAACTTACGGCCCAACCATTTCCCCAATGGCTTTTTTTTTTTTCTTTCTTGCATTTTTCTTGGAAAAGCACTTCTAAAGTTGTTGAGTTGTTTCTGTTCAGTAATATGTCAGAAATCTAAAATAAGTGAACAAGTATCTACTAATCTAACAACCTTCTGCTTCAACAAGTAGTCTTTATGTGAGAGAGATTTTTAAAATCCAAAGTTTCAAAAATAAGATGGCCAGAAATAGATCCTCCATGCTATCATAGCTGGTACACTGATGAACACACCCCAACTGTTTGTTATTTGTTATTCTGATTTGCTACTTTACCATTAACGTTAAAGAATCCACCAAAGACTTACTGTGTCTTTCAGAACAATCACTATGATCAAAGCTTTTAATTTGCAATATCTCAACTTCCTAACCATCTGCAAACGGCTTGAGGGTAGAATATTGAACCATATGGTACTGCGTTAAAGCTGTAATCCTTGTGGACCAGAGTTAACTATTCCTAAAACCTGCTCACTGAGGTGAGTCAAGAGAACTCTTCAACGTTACTCTATGAAGATCGCAATTCTTAGCGGAAGGACAAAGGCATTCAAAAATAACTGGCCTAGCCCTGGGCAACCTGGTCTAGTTGGGGGTGCCCCTGTGACTGCAGGGGGGTCGGACTAGATGACCTTTGAAGGTCCCTTCCGGCCCAGATGATTCTATGTTTCTATGATAACCTATTCAGCTTGTGCAATACGCTGCTCTGAAAGTTCACATGGAGAGGAGTTTTTTCCTCTCTTCAGGCTTTGACTATAAACTAAATTCTGCACAAATTTTGTATCATTGTTTTAAGTAATTATATTAAGCATGAAGTTTAGTACCTCTCTCAAGTCCAGTTTGTAGAATTGACTTAAATAATCTCAGCACAAAACCTAAGCTAACGTGCCCCTCAAAAGAACCCCAGCATTAGTAGATGCAGTTGCTCCAAGTAAAACTTGGTTAGAAAGATCTTTCCCAAAACACACATGCTTAAAAAAAAAAAAAATAATAATTAAAAAGAATGGGAAAGAGATGTGCTTACATTGCTCTCTCTTCATTATGGAACAGACTTCACAGTCTTGACCAAACACATTTTTTAACACTTTAGTCAAAAGGGACTCTGGTGCAACAGAAGTGCAGTACAATTACAGCAGTGCTGCACGTGGGACCACTTAAAAATTGTAAGGCATTTTGTATGGCTGGATATTTGATGCAATCAGCTTGTTCCCCACCAGTTGCTAAACTGCAGGCATGTATCCTGCAACCTTCTGTGCTCCCTCAGAAGCAAAGAGCATCACCTTCGCAGAGCCATCACAGATGGAGGGTGTTTGCCAGCCTCAACAGCATCCACTTGGCACAAACCAACCTGTTTCATTTCCACAGTTGGACAAACACAGCCTCTGGGTCACACATTAGTTACACGAGCCCAGTGCACAATCTCTTATTTTTTCTGACATCAGGAGGATATTTCCTCTTCTCTGTCAGGTTTCTGTTCCAATGCTCAGCTCTTTGCAAAAAGCACGGAGTTAAAACACATATTAAAATGCCTAATTTTGGGAATGTAGCAGAGTAGTGCTATGTCACAGTAGTGAATATACCACATGGCAGTATGTCTCGTGTCTATTCTATCCTTAATCATATTCTATCCTTATGGTCTGGCAGTTCTTAAGAGAGAGTAAGAACTTAGAGAGAGACTAAGAGCTGACGCAGCTTCATTAAGCAAAACTGTTTGTGTGCAAAGGACTCAAGAAGATACTTCCAAATCAGTAACATTATAGAGAAAAAATACTTAAAACTGTAGATTTAGTGTTTACCAGAGCAACTTCTTCACTAACCTTTGCACACTCTTTCCTGTGGGGACATTACATATCTTGTTCCTCCATACCACACATGGATCACCCTCTCCAAATCCTAAAAATAGGATCTGATTTGCACAGAGACCACACAATCCCTCTTGGAGTGTGTGCTTTTCGTTCTTGTTTTCTCCTAATTTTCCTAAAAAATTACTTTTGTTTGGCCAGCTTTGGTTTCCAGGTTCATTCTATGGCCCTGCATAGCATTTCAGCCACTTCTCCAGGCAGGAACTTCCCATCTTGATGATATCTGTCATCATTTTACATCGAGGGAAAACACCTACCTCTTACCCTGCAAAAGCATTTTTAGTTTGGCTTTTCTGCTCAGATGGCTAGGCCAGTAGTAAATCACTATTTCCTTCTTGCACTCGAAACTTTCAGCAAGGAAAAAAACTTGTCAAGGAAATCAGGAAGGGGCTAAAATAGGACTAAAGTTAATGCAGTGGAGAGAGCGTGAATCCCCAGAAGCACAAACTCAGAAAGACATCACTTAACCTGGCACAGGGCAGGCAGGGAAATCTCTTGGGAATGTTTTGGAAAGGGGAATGCCTCTGGCATTACCAGCTTCTTCACTGCTTCCAGGAACCACATGCGAGACTGATCAGGGAAAAAAATCAAAGTTTTACCTTCATTTCTCCATAATGCAATGGATTCTGAACATCAATTGCCTGAATGACACTGATGCCGATATCGCTGCCGGTTGTCATTACTCCTTTCACTGTCACTGTAGCAACTGCCTGGTTAGAATAGGACCAGCTGAAATTTCCACTTCCACCATGAGCCTGGAATACAAAGTGAAAATCTTTTAAATGTTTTATGAAGTCTATGATTCTTGTTTTTCTTAGCTGTCAAGCCTTCGAATATCTTGTATGAAACCCAGAGACAAACCGAGCCACAACAACGCTATTATTGAGGAAATACAAATAAAATAACACCTCAGAACTTTCAAATAAGCAAGGCCAAGTGAGAGAAGACTAACACCCTTCCTCCATTTGAATTTCAGCTTTCTTCACACACATACCCTATGCACTCACCAGCACTGCTGACCCAAATATGTCTCTCCCAGCAGAAGTCTGATGCTCACAACCCTCAGCGATTGAGCCCTGGCACGAGGGATTCTCACCCCTGTGAGAACTCTCACTGTTCCTCTGCTGCTGACAGCCAAAGTGCTGGTTTGGGGCTCAGAGCTACTAACCTGACATTGAGCTAGATTCTGTCACTGGGAATTGGTAAGAGATCTAAAGGGAAGGAAAAAGGAGGTAGGAGGCAGGGAGGAAATGAGGCAAGAGGTGGGGGAAAGAAAAAAAAATCATCCTATTGTTAGCATCGCTTTTTTTATGCTAAAAATCAGCATGTCTACCTGCATCCATTCAACAAACGTGCTGCTCCACCAACTGATCAGTCATGGAATGAGGGGCAGAAGAGCTGAAGTGAGTGGAATTATCCTACAGAAGGGTAAGGTCTAGTTACAGCAGGGTTTTCCCTGCTGAGGTTCGTATTTTATGAAGTGAAGGGCCAAAACCCGTTTTGCCAGCACAAGTAAAGTGTTGTCCTCCTAGATGTGTCATATTAGTTACTGAAAAGACACAATCATTACAATGCTGGAAAATATATAGGTTTTAGACATCATTATGGTAAGCTATAAGAAGTATCTCTTGAGACAAAGACTGTGCAGAAAGGTATATTTAATGTAAAGCATTTTAAAACCTTCACACTCCAAAATAAATTTCAGAGTTCCATCACAGTAAAACAAGGGTGAACACCAGAGCAATTTCTTTGTTTACATGTACTGTTTTCATCCCTTGAACCTCCTCAGCATTTGCTCTAACCCGTTTCATAATTAAATGAAAAATGGACAAGCTGATAAATCTTGTCTAGAAGGACAGTGTGGAAAATAAACAAATTTAAATTATGCAACGGTTTAGCTAATAACTTACCAGAAGAAAAAAAAAGACAATCAAAAGGACAGTAATTTCCCTTTTCCTTCCCATGAGCATGGGCACAGCCTGATTACAGAGAGAGCACCAGACAAAGACAAATGGGTAAATAGGTAACGGCGTCTGACAGAAGGAGATGCACAGGATGTGATCAGAAACATTAAAAGAATGTAAAAGTTCAGAGTGTTTTCTAAACATTTTCAGTTAAAACAGGGAGATGAGCAGAAGACATAAAATAGAAATACCTAATTCTTAATAATTCTATGGATTCACATCTCCTTGTCACAGAAACCAGACGCATCATGTAACTTCACAAAGATGGCGCTTCACTTCTCTGATGGGTGCAGGGAAGGAAGGAAACAAACATATATTGTTTTTCCTTCTCTTTTTTACTTATTGGCACGAATATGAACAAAGCAATCAAGAAAAAAATCCAGACAGCTGACAAACTAAAAACTTAAAAGTCATTCTGATACCATCTGGAAGGAGTTACTTTAGCTATAAATAGAATTTGGCTAGATCCAAATACCCCTTTTCTATTTATTTTCAGAAAAAGTCTATTCACCAATTGAAAATAGCCTGACTTAAACACTATGGAGTAGAACACAAATGCTAATCTAGAGGCAGGAACAACAGTCAAGCTGTGTGCTACTGAAAACAACCAACAGTATTGTCAAATGGGCAGACTGGAAAAGCATTCTCAATTTCAGTAAATGCAAACTCATTTAAACGTTGAGAGAAAAAATGGTTTTGTTTTTCAATGAAAAAAAAAAAATCACAGAAAAATGAGAATACTGATGCAATTATTGGAGCACAATTCCACAATGGAATGTTCTCCAGTGAGATATATGCAAGATAAGGTGAGACAAGAGCAGAACTGTAAAAGAGGCAAGAAACAGAAAAACATGTCCTTTCCTTTACTGGGCAAACTAGCAGAAATTATGATCAATTACTGACAATGCATATTTGTACTAAGAATTTTTACCACACTCTGCTGGTGTGGTTAGGTATAACATGAACTAAACTAAACTCTAATCCCACAGAAACTGAAAAGTACAGACCACAGTGCTAAACTCAATGGCAGTGTTCAGATTTATCCTTGAGAATGCAATTTTGTCCCTGTGAGGTTGATTTGTTTACTTCAGCACCATGTTTCCCACTGCCTCTTTTTGTAGAGTGTTTCCTCAAAGACAGACCCCAAACTCAGCGCTACTTCATGCTAAAAGGAAGCAGTAGGAACTGTGTGGGAAACACCTGAGTGCAGGATCTGGGTATCATAGTACTGGGATAAAAGTCCAGGCTGGGGAAGCACAACGTTCTCTTCTCCAGTTAGACCATACTCTGGGTACTGGAAGACAAGCCCTTTGCCTCATGAAGTATTTGGAAGGCCTGGCAGCACGGCAGCAACACATAAGAAACTTTTAATTAGAAGCACAAGACGTGTGGCGAGTGAAGGATACCGATGCCAAAAGTTGATAATTTATCTTGCTATGCCCTTTTTGCAGTCACTTCACAGTCAGATTCATGTTCCCACAATTCCATCCCTTTACAGTACACGGTAGCCTCTAATTATTAATATGAGGTTGTATCTAGGATGTTTTCCCTAATTCCAAACCACACTGTGCCTGTGTGTGGCGCACGCATGAGGGAGAGAGAGGAAGAGGTAAAACTCGGTGGGGCTTTTAACATTTGTTGGTTTCTTGTGTGCTTTTTTTTTTAAACTACACGTTAATTCCTGCAACTAAGATCCGACGAAATCCCTCCAAATAAAGGTTTGGATATCACTGTGTCTGAAGGACCCAAAATCAACTCTGAGGGTTACAGGCCCCACTGTTTGAGCGATCCTTCCCGTGTGGAGATCCTCCTCGGGCATACCTGTAGGGTGTACTGGTAGACTCCTGCTTTTGGCTGCCAAGGAAACGTCAAAATGCTGGGTGAAAGAACTATGGGATCATATATTTCAACATCTTGCTGGTTTTGCACTGGAACTGGGAAGGTATGAACACCACCGTCCTACAAAAAGCAACAGCACAGTATTACAAACGGCTCCACAGCGTTTCCTAGAGTTAATGTTTAGAACCTTTATGTATATAGGAAGGGTGTTGAAAACATTTCAGAGAGAAAGGAAAGCATTTAGGGTCACATGTGAAGAGTGTCACTTGTGAGCAAACAGTCTGCTCATCGCAGCAGGGGCTACTGTATTAAATGAGAAACACTAGCCTTTACAGCTTTGCTGCTCTTGTAATGCCACAACCCTCGGGCACAACGTGCTGTTTCTTACTGGTTTTTGGAAGGAAAACTTTACGAGCTCTCATTTCTTCATTTCACTCAAGAGCACCTCTTGAGACACAGAGAACGAGCATGGCTTATCATATACAAGGACATACCAAATCCTACTCAAGGAACTACTAAAACGATTTTATAGCAAATGGGTTGAAATGTTGAATTTTTCCGAGTTTCAAGCCAAAGCACCACGTGCCCTAGTTAGCCATACTAGCTTGCCCAACTAGCAGAAAGTTAATGAATATTAATTGGAAGAAATGTGCAGGCTGATACATTTGGCAGATTTTCATTCCAGCATTTAACATCACTTACCAAATGATAGAAAACTTCCCCAATGTAACTGAATGCAGAACAAGGCCGGGGTATGACACTGATGATCCTACCACAATAAATTGTAAAATTCACTCAGAGGCTGTGAGAGAACCTTTGCATCAGCACAAGGAAAGGAACTGTATGTGCCCACAAAAGTATCTGCCATGAAAAAACAAATCAGTGCTGTGCACCACTGGTTTAACAGGTGTTTGCCAGGCCCTCAGGAGCAAAATGCCAGGCTTTATTCAAGCAAATCCTCTGCTGACTCAACTGAGAGTGTTCCTGACATAAGGATATTAGAATTTGGTTCTTAATCTGTTCAAACAAAGATGACTTAGGCTCATGTAGTTCTTAGGTTTCCTTTTACTATGTCACTATTAGGTCGCTATTACACAAGTAAATTATTTTTAGGCCCACCAGTAAAGGAGAAGAGTTATTCTAAAAGCATACCTTATCTACTATCGATGTCAGCGCAGCATCAATAGTGGTCTGACCCTTCTTTATTACTTTCACGTAATGGTATGATCCGTTTAGAGATGACTTTTGCACCTCAAAATATTCTTTGGGCAGCTCGGTAGTAATCCTGATATTCTAAAACCAGAAAATGAAACAGAGATTGCCCCAGGTAACTGACATGAATACCTCAGTCTATGTGACATTAATATGTCAGTCAGTATATGGCTGTCCAGCCAGCCATAGACATATTAGCAACAAATCAGCAAGAAAACAATTCTTTAATAAACACAGATCAAAGAAACTTATCTTACACTGAGTAAGAATTTTTCTGTATGAAAGTTTCGGTCTTGCAACAAGATTTTGTCTTTTAGACACAACATTAACTCTATGGAAAATATTTACTTTTTTAAATTATCAGTACATGTAACTTAACAGGAAGAGTACCAGTATTTATGCCGCTAAATAATCCATATTTTATAGTAAATATTTAATTTTGTCACAAACTTAAACACAAAAAGGGAAGAACATACAAATACAGTGCCCCGACATAACATTTCTGAAATCTAGCTGAAACTCACATCTTTACCTCAGGTAGCAAATACATGCAAATAAAATAACATTGGGATAATTAGATATTCTGAAAAGCAATAAATTAAAGTTTTGTTTGCAAATGAACTATTCTTTCTTTTTTTTTTTTTTGAATAGCAGTGTATATTTGGTACCTAGTACCTAGAATTTCATTTAACTCCTGTACAGTGAAATGTTTTAGCACTATGTTTGAAGTGCTTTGTCCAGCACTTAGACTCCAAAGACATGAATCACTGAGAGTTTTTTATTTTAAAACCAAACCAAACCAACAACACGAAGGAAAAAAAAAGGAAAAGGCAAGAAACACCGTGCTTTGAAATGTAACTACCAATGCAAAAGAGAAACTGTGGAGCTAATTTCAAAGAAAGTCAGGATTTAGGAGACAGACACTGAGAAGTATATCAATGTTTCAACTTACATCAGATAAATAGACCTTATTGCTTGATTTATCATACACTTCAATTGTAATTTCATAAAGTCTGCCTGTTTCTAGGACCCATCGGTCACCTGGATGAACTGTAAATCCTACAAAACAGGAAAGATTGAACAGCACAAACCAACAGCCTCTTTACGGAACGGATAGAAGCATTTTGCTTTTGGTGCCCTCACTCTGAAGATGCACGTTCACAGTTTCAAGTGGCTGAGTACAGAGATGAAAAAAAATTAATAAATATTTACTACTAAACCCATTTCATACTGAGCAACTTTTATGAACAAAATCACTTTTCTACGAAAAGTTATATAAAAAATGGAAGCTGGGTATATAAACACAGAAAAGCACCAACACAAAAACAAGGCAAATCAGGAGAATTGCAGCCAGTACCAACCTAAATACCCAGGATTTACAACGTAGATAGTGCTGTTGGGCAGCCTGGAAACCCCTTGCATACGAATACCTGAGATCTCAGTAAAGGAAGAGAAAAGTTTTGTCACAAGTCAAGTAAAGATCAGCTTGTTCCTGGGGCTCCTTGTGCCTCTTTGGATATTTAAAGCAAATTGTACACCGCAAATTAACGTTCTCCCCACTACCCTGAAAGACAGTGAGCATTTTAGAGAGATTCCACTAGAGGATTTAATGTTCTAAATATAAAAAATTAAATAGAGCCCCATCGCATTTCCATATCGACTGAAGGGACCAGCCATGATTTAATTGATCTTTTGCCAACCTAATTTCTTAGAACATTTTGAGGCACCAGGCAGCTCTGTTGAGACCAAACTCACAGCAGCGCTGCTTTCTACGGCTCCACCAGGTGCCCCCGATTTTCAAGTCTACTGGTACAAACACAGATCATTTTATATATTTTTTTTTTTTTTTTTCTGCTGCAAAGGGTGGAGAGTTTGTCTCCTGCCACAAGGACCTTGCTGGAAAAGCATCCCCCAGGAAGGATACTCTTGTGCTCGAGTACGAGGTTGGTTTGTCCCTTCTGCAAGGCGATCACAACCGATGTTGCCTGGTCCAACTTGGCAACTGCCCATGAAGGTTGTCCCTCTGGATCGAGCATGTTCTGGAGCTGCAGTTCGTACTGCTCAGACGGCATCGCTAATTCTGGACAGAAAACAAGACAACACATGGAACAATAAAAGCAAGCCTCTCACTATTTCGATGCTGGTAATTAATGCTGATTAATTTTTATGGATGCCTAGAGCACACATGAAACCAGTATTTTTAATGCTTTGTAGAAATAGCATTCTGTGATTAGATCAACACACACACGCACAATGAACCTCTTGCTCAGCTTTAATTTCCAACTAACATCATCCCACTTTTTACACCAAGCATCCCATTCATTCCCAGCTTCAAAAATGGTCAAATTACTTTCTATGCATTACTGACAATTTATACTGCTCCACTCTGCACTGGTAGCCAGTAATGAGCATTTTTATTTAAAAAAAGAAAAAAGAAAAAAGTCAATCACTACCAGCAGAGACTCCTTGTAAGCAACAGATGCAATGACAAAATTCCACACTTCTAAATGGACATAAAACCAGTGAACCCACACTTGTAGAAGTGGAGCAAATCCAATTGTAAAAAAAAAAAAAAAACATTTTCTGTTAGAAAAGTTATTAATCTAAATTTGATTTAACTAAGAAAGTCAGACACGGTTCCTTAGTCAAAGTGGAATAAAGGAGTAGATCTAAAATGACAGTATTAGCTCTTGCTCTAAGTTACCCTTACCTTTGTGTCCTTGACAAATCTGCAAGAGTATATCCTTTACAGACACAATTTTTTGGACAGAAAAAACTAAACTGCTGTATCGTCATGTGGTTTAGGAAAATGGTATTAAATTATTAATAAAGGAGTTTAAACACAATTAAAAATTACTCAGCAGTTAAAAATTCACACAAAGAGTTTAAAAAAGAACAAAACAGGACAAACCTGTGAT
This sequence comes from Scolopax mira, assembly GCA_004320125.1. Taxonomy (NCBI): domain Eukaryota; kingdom Metazoa; phylum Chordata; class Aves; order Charadriiformes; family Scolopacidae; genus Scolopax; species Scolopax mira. The sequence goes on from BJBW01011824.1 coordinate 37,284, forward strand.
CTTCCTTTGCCTTATTTTCTGAACTCTGTACTGAATTGACGTTCCAACCAGAAGATAAATGTCATATGCTGGATTTAAGAGGATATTTTCCAAAATAAGCAATCTGACTTCTGCAGGAGGTACATGCTATTGATTGAGGAGGAAAAAGAACGAAAAGCAACCACATTTACAGCAGCTCATTTGTTTGAAATAGACCATGCAGCAATAATTTATAACCTAGAAGTTAAAAATATTACTTGCTGTAATTGGCTCTCTATTATCATCTCAAATTTTGTCACAACAGGGAAATGGAAGGGACAGTGAATGGCACAGAGATTGGCTCTGTGCATGCTGTGCATGGCTGAGGAAAAAATATAATCATGTCTGTATGGATATCATTTTGGTTCAGTTTTCTGGAGAAAACAGAAACACTTGAGACAGATGCACAATGACAATTCAGACCTCTAGAAATTTACTTTCCTTACTGTAAAACATGATAACTCCATGAAACATATCCACTGTAAATTCACTGAGGAATCTGTATCAAACTCATTGGTCTATTTAATTAGGAATACAGCAGACAATTGTATAAATTCTATCACAGTTTGAGGGATGTTTACTGAAAATGTACAGTCTGGCAGCAGTGAATTATTTAAAGGAACTACTAACCAGAAAGCCATGAAAAATTGTAAATGGAACAATATTATTTCCATTTCACTTACAGTATCAGCTCAAAGCTAATTCCAAATAGTAAGTATTAAAACAGAAAACTAACCAAGCTACAAGAATTCACAGAAAAAAAGCCAGACTGATATCACGTAGAGTAACTATATTCAGCACAATTAGGCAGATCTGTAATAAACCCCCAATTATTAACGTGCACAAGTATTTGTTCCAGGTTACTAGTATTACAGACATTTAGATAATATTTTCACAGAACACTTTTTACAGGTATAGGTTAGATAGTCCCAGGCAATTCTGCTTTAAGCAAAAACATTAAGTACAACATGTAGTAATATGAATCTGCCAAAGCAGACTGCAGATAGGAGATGAACTGCAGATAGGAGGTGAAAAATTCCACCATTTAATAGACAGATTTTTTAAGGTGCAGTATTAAGTTGATACTAGCACAGTGCCAAGTAAGCAATAATCCATAAAAGCTCTCTCAGGTGTGTGTAAATTCCATTAAGAGAAAAAACAACTCTATTAACAGAGTGAAAAACTCAGTCACCACAAGTTAGAAAGAAAGAGCCAGCATGGATCTAGACAAGAGCTGGGAAGCTGCCAACACTGCAGTGTAACACCCTTCCAGCATTGGCATCCTCATCCCAAACCCTGCCTGGGAGACCAGAACCTAATGAGACAGAATTAAATATTAACAAAGTACTCATATGACACTCATTTCAAGCCCACCAGGAAATAAAAGTATATCCAATATAGCTATCCTTGTTCTAGCTATTCATTTATTGGGAGGAGGAAAAAAGAAAAAAAAAAAAAAGACCTGAAGTGTTCTAGTTGTTATTTTTATAAAGAGCTAATATCATACCCTATCTGGCACGATTCTAGTTACATATATAATGTGAATGACTATCAGGAATAATAAAATTGTAGAGAAGTATTTGAAATGTATGCTTCTGCTGCAGGGCCTTCTGTCAGAGAGGCAGGTTTAGAACAACCTTTGGCTGCAGGGTCAAACCATTAAGACAGCAGTGACTGTATCCACAATGGGAATAACACCACAGGGCAAACTTCCAGGACTCTAAGACTAAATGATTAAAAACAAAAAGAAGAATGCACGTTTCTTACCTTATAGACACTTTCCTGTATTCTTGCTTTTAATTTAGAAGTCCCCGTTTTCATTCCAGACACCAAAATGGTATCTCCTTGCTTGGCAACTTTTTCCATCTCCAATATATAGGAAGGTGGAATGTAAGCGGATTCTAAGAACTTGAGTATACTGAAAGGGGAACCAAAAAGAGAAAATTTTTGACCAATCTTTGTAAACCCACAGGGAAACAACAGCAGCACCTACTCCCAGCTATTACCATTTTTAAGCCAATGTAAGATGCCTGCCTGGGACCAGATATCCAAATTTTACTCATTCAAGATATCTGCAACTAATTTCTCAGCCTGATAAAAGTTTGTTTGAAGCTTGTTTGTGGGCTTTCAAGAGATATCAGAAGCCTGCACATGTTGTCTGTAATGATCCCTCCAGTTTTCACAGTAGGTGTAGACTGCAAAAGCTCTCTAGATTATTGAGGAACAACTGATGTGAAAGACCCAAAGCTTAAGTTTATAAAAGCAACAGCTTAACAAACCACAACATAACTTTGACCTATATGAAGAATAAATGACTGTGAAAAAAATCTACAAGCAGAATATCTGTAGTAGCTGGTCAATGTTTCAATGACCTGACAGCAGAGAGGAAAGGAATTTGCCATGAATGGGTAAAGGACAGGAGAGAAGCTGAAAAAGGACCATGTTTTAAAGGCTGCCAGCTTCCACATGCACAGGAGCTTTTTGGCTTTACATGCACATTCCCAGTAAAATCAGTAAAGCTTTATTGAGAACAGTTATGAATATTAACATATTGATGGCGGTTTATTGTTTATTCTGCAAAGCTGTAACACCATTAGAACATTTTTATGTCAGAGCTATGCTAACAGTAGAGCGTGTATCAATTTTAGTTCAGTTAAAATCACATCTCTAAGAAATACTGAAACACAAAGTTTCATATGGACTAGAACTTGGATCTTGAGTCACAGGGAACAGTGGGTAGATAGGGACCATACACTCCTACCTGCAGCTTCACGTGGATTATGGGCTCAGGGAATGCTCCCTCTTTGCCTTCTAAGGCTGAAAAATTGGGAGTTTGTGTTTACCCAGTAGCAGAGTCTTGTTTGCTACCCCTACCCCATCCCCAGTGTATGTGGAATACAGGTTTGAGGATGGAAGTTAACTAGTATCCATTCTGCTCTCTCAGACACCGGCATTCCCCACATGCTAGGCAGAGAATCATCATATAAATAAAGCTTTACAGGAAGACATCATTTCCTACATTATTTTTTGTCCCACAATCTACCTATGTTTTGCTGAAATCTGTTTTCTAAAGCCTCCAGTGCATGAGTTTGAATCTCTCTCACCTTACACGCTTATTAGATGTTAGGGAAGTTTTGAGTGAATCTGCCCTCAAGAAATGTCTGTGAACTGGTTAGTGTGGAACCCCCACGCTCCACGTGTTTGCAGTCTGATCAAATCCATGTATATCTGGGAGGCCTTGTTTTCTTACTGATATTCACACTGAGCAAAGTCAAGATTCACCATGCTGTATGTAACATGATGAATGCCAGCATGATACTGCTAGATAAAGGATCCTGGTGGGATGGCACCAGTTGGTATCAGTGCAAAGATAAAACGCCTCGAGTCCAACGTGAAAAATATCCCCCACAAGGTACCACTCAGTGGCCTTCCATTCTGGTTAGTTTAATAAAGATGGAAACTCCAATTTCTATTTGAAGCCATTGAAGAATAGAACAATGAAGTCATCACTGTAAAACTACACAGTGCATATGCTTGATAAAACATGTATTTTTTTAAAAACAACACCAAAACAGAGGCCAAAGATGATCTGGTGGCAAATATAGGAAGAACCAAAAAATAAAATAAAATTTTAAGAAAACCAACTTTCAAGATGTTTGGACAGAGGTTTCCACAAAATATAGCACTTGTAAATTCCAGTTAACTTATTCCTTGAGTCGGTGCAGATGATGAACCAAGCACATGCTTTATTTATCAAGCAAGTGCTTTCCATTCATTGATTTGTCTGAAAAACAATATATTGAATAGCTTCACTGAATACTTTTCATTGAATTATATCACCTGGCTTTATGAGCTGTATCTACCTTACAAGCAGGCACTTGGTGCATTCCAATTTGAAGGTTAGACACTTTGAAAGCTATTTCAATACCAGAATTACGTGTTGACCGAAACCTGAACCTCAAAGTTTGAAGAGCTCCTTTCTGAAATAAAAGGGGATATTTTTTTCCTTTAAAAAATAATTTAAAAATAAACCACTCTGCTGAAATCCTGAGGTAACAGTCTTACGGACAAATCTTCCTTTGCACAAGATGTTTCAGGAAGATCACCAATTGCATCTATTTATTTCTGGTTGTTGCACTAGAGCTCCCCAGGCTGCTGTCACTATGTAACACTATCAGTTGTGACATTGAAGAGGGAGAAGAGTGTGCAGGCTCTGGAGTAGGCAACTTGAAAAATAAAAAAAAACCCACCCCTGGAACAATTAACCCATAAACATTATTTTAGGCATCAGTTCTGTAAGTTGCCTCGACGTGGGGAAATATTTATACATATCAAACTTGATGGACACGAGACTTTTGTGAACAATTTAAGTGACCTTACCGCAGTGCGTTGTGGGAATCAGAGAAGCCATCAGCCCCCGTGTCTTTCACTATTGTCCAGTCAAAGACCAACCCTGCCAGTGTGCTGAAAGTGTTTCCTGGAAATCAAACAAACACATGAAAACAAAACTAAACAACAAGTACAGAGTCTTCCTGGAAGACAAACTATGTCTTTTTTTTTCCTCTAGGAAATTTCTCTGTCTTATTCCTAAAAGAAGCACTCTCTGTATTTAGTTAAAAATTACAATCTACGTTGCTTTTCTGACTTTGGCAAATTTAAGATGTTTCTGTTAACTGGCTTTTCTGTGCACATGTGCCACTTTACATCTCTCACACAGCCCACTAGGTAGGTGCAGGTCACACCACTCATCCTGAGCGATCCTTGGCACCCAAAACCTCCTTTCCCCTTTGGCCACAAAAACCTTATTATTACTTGGATATAAGCAGGACATTAAAAAAAGGATCCTGCTAAAAAATCTCTCACATTGAAATATGTGGATCTGAGACACCATTTGGGTAACCTGAGTTCACAGTTCACTGCACTTTCCACACACATTGTTTTCTTTTGGGGCACAACCATGATTTACCAACACCAGGAAGAAGTCTCCACTCAAAGAACCCAAATTGAGCACTTTTTTCCTAGAAACTGTGAACCACTAGAACATGAGAAACTTTGCTGAAAGCAAAGGTTTATTATGGCTACATTTAAGTGTAGCAAGCTGCTAATCTGAAAGATCTTACAATCTTCAAGGTGAGCTTTGCTCTGAACTGCAATGCCCACTGGCACAACTGAAAAAGGAACTTAAATCCAAGGATTTACTGTGTTTTAAAATGCATTTCAATTTGTGCTACTCCTTTTGACATTTATATCTATATTAATCAAGTAAGCAAATTTGGTATCGAATTCTTATACTTAAAGGCTTATGACATTTTAAAGCCACAAATATATTTTAAGACACGTTAACACAACGCACAGCCTATATAGTTTCTCCTGTTTCTATACAACTTACCACAGTAAGCTCCAAATCCCAAATAAATATGATTTAAAACACGAAACTCTGATCACACAAAGCAATATAATTAAAATTGATTGAGACTGGATTATTTAACAGGCATTCAAGTCTATCTTCCTTTTCACGATGCATGATTTTGCTTTACAAAGCTGCATTAAACTCTTTTGTTTTGCTCCCATTGAAAGTCACGAGGCTGGTGGAGAAATGCAGAAGATGGCAGCATGGAGAGGCTACGTCTGGACATGGCTGGTGGCACAGCCAACTGGTGGCAAAAACCTGATACCACCCTGACAGCCTCTGAGCCACCTTTGGGTCTGGGTGTCCCAGCTCCTCATGGGGTCATAGAATCATCATGGTTGGAAGGGACCTTTCAGATCAAGTCCAACCATCAACCCAACACTGACAAACCCACCACTAACCCATGTCCCTCAGGACCATGTCTGCCCAGCTTTTAAATACCCCCAGGGACAATGACTCCACCACTGCCCTGGGCAGACTGGTCCAATGTTTGACAACCCTTTCAGTGAAGAAATTTTTCCCAATATCCATCCTAACCCTCCCCTGGTGCAACTTGAGGCCATTTCCTCTTGTCCCATCACCTGTGACTTGGGAGAAGAGACAGACCCCCCCCGGCTACATCCTCCTTCGGGGAGCTGGAGAGAGCAAGAAGGTCTCCCCTCAGCCTCCTTTTCTCCAGGCTGAGCACCCCCAGCTCCCTCAGCCTCTCCTCACAAGACTTGTGCTCCAGACCCCTCGCCAGCTCCATTGCCTTTCTCTGGACCTGCCCCACACCTTAAAGTCTTTCTTGTTGTGAGGGGCCCAAAACTGGTGGCAGCCCTCAGGCAGGGCCTCACCAGTCCTGGGTATGGGGGGACAGTCACTCCCCCAGTCCTGCTGGCCATACTGCTCCTGACACAGGCCAGGATGCTGTCGGCCTTCTTGGCCATTACAAAGACAAAGACAAAGTCAGGTTTTCAAAGACAAACCCCAGACGATGCAGGGCCTTGCCCATCCAAGACAGGATCAGCTATCTCCACAGCACAGAGGGCAGCAGCTACCTCTAGATTAAGGCTACCAGAGGCAGCACCCAGGGAGGCTGACAGGTAACATATCACTTGCCCTGATGATAGAATGGCTTGGGTTGGATGGGACCTTAAAGATCATCGAGTTCCAACCCCCCTGCCCT